>CM022492.1:15372931-15591212 GCA_011952105.1 Coreoperca whiteheadi
TGATTTCTAGGAAGAAACAGTTTTCCAAGAAGTTAAAGTCCCCTTTTAATGGGATCTCTAAAGCTGAGACTCATCACTTTAACCTCAGTTAAAGTTTCAAATGTAATGCTGAAGTAGAGCCAAAACAATATAAAATGAGTCACTGTCCAAATACTCGGAGATTGCGCAGTACATTTGAAAATCATTAGAGCATCAGTCAGCTTTATATTGTCCTGCAGCCAGAGCCTAAAGCTGCATGACAACTGTGAAACAACCGTTACAAAAGCAGGCTTGAGTAGTGATACACAAGCCTCCCCACCATGCTGGTGTGTCAGCAAGGGACGAGCCAGGCACTGATCAGAAGACAACAAGGATCTGGATATTTGAAGCTGATACTGGGCCGGATTCCCATCGGGCTACATGCTATGCCTCCCCTTTGAGTGTTGATTGCAGAGAGGAGAATGTGGTTGACTGATCTGAAAGGAAATTACTGGAGAGAGAGCTTATCCATGCCTTTGACTGATAATCAGCTCATTATCGTGTTGATCATTTACAGCTCTCCCTCTCGCCTGCTCTCTGTTCTTTTAGCTGTGTCACTAAAGCAGAGCACAGAGACTTTTAATGGCTTGGCAGGGAGCCCGCTTTGGTGAGACAGAGTTAAAAAAAACCATGCTAGCCCTGGCTAGTCTCCACTTTTACACAGTACAGGTCTCCACCCCACTTATCAGCCCTCCCAGGGAAGAGAAAAAATTAAAGAAAAACAACAACAGCGACACCAACATATGCAACCCACGACGCGAGCAGTGCCCTAGCACCCCAACATGGCTAACTGTGCATGAAATTGAACTGATTGGAGTTATTGACCAGAAGGCTCCAGCCCCTGAGAGGACAGGGAGGAGGGTGAGGGGCTTGTGTGTTACCTGATTGAGTGAAAAATCCTCGGCCGGTTGCTTTGATGCCTGGCACTTTACAGGAAAGAGTGATTTAATGGAAACTGCCAGACCTCATCAATGTCAGCGCTCTTGTTGAGGGCCCACCGCTCCGCCGTGCTTTATATGAAATCGCTCGCTATGACAGGTCCTGATGGACAGATATTTGCTAGTTGTTTTAACTGTACAGTAAAAAGAAACACGAGTATTAGCCTCCACCTCTGGCTCTAAAAAGCAGGCTGTGGAGTGAGAGGAGGCTGTTACAGGCCATCCCGGCGTGCAGCAACCTCGCCCTCTGCTATTTTAGGCCTCTATAAATAGCCCTATTGAATTTTTGCCTGGGTTTATAAGCCTATAATTAATGTGACCATCATTAGGCACGGACATGTTCTTCTCAAGAGGACCCCGCTGGTGAGGTGAAGCGAGTAGAATGGAGACTTCTCCTCTCGCCTTGTTTTGAGGATGAACTGAGCAGTGTGAGAGGGTGGAAACTGGAGTGACGGCCAACCAGCTTCCTGGTGATGTGCAGAAGGCTCCACTTTGTTTTCGAACTGCAGGATAACACACAGCGTCATCTATCATCTCCCCACAAAATCCCACTGTGGAGCGTCTTCAGTAGATCTGAATTGCATTGGAATTGCATCATTAATAGAGCAGAAATGATTCCCAGCAACTCCGGGAGAATATATTGACCCCTGAGGGAGACTAGAAACAAGACAATGTTTTTACAGGAGGAATATCTAACTAGAGGTCCCATTACCACTTCATCAATATACAGCAGCAAGTGAGCGAGGAGACGGAGGGGAGTTTAAAAAAAAAAAAAGAAGGAATGTAATAGCTTATAGTGCTAATGGCAGTCTGAGTGCTCAAGTCCCAAACATTCAGCCGCCTCATCTCATCTGGGCTGTGTAATTGCCCTCCTGGAAGCTGCCACGCGAAGCGGCTGCCTCCGTAGTGAAGAGTGGCAGCTGCTGGATGTTCAGGAGCAAGCCTAGGTCAGCTCCCCAAGTGGGGCTCCTTGCAACCATGAGATGTCATAATTAATAGCTATCTGGGGCCCCCTGGGCCAGTGTTGGGTGGGGGGGAGGGTGAGATTATCTGGATAAATGGAAGCCAAACAGAAAGAGACGCCAGACTTATTCTCCAGTTAACATAATGTATACTTATCATCACTTTGCCTTTAGCGAGTACGCCTGTGCAGCATCTTACCCCCCCCCCCGCTTTTCAGGGATATTTTTCTTGCTTGTTTGAATTAGGCTTCTCTTTCGTATCTAAACGTACCTAGAGATAGTTTGTGGTGTGGTGTATCATGGGAGCTTACGAATCTTTGGGGACCGGCGTTCTCCCTAGTTAAGTAAATATACATTAGCTGCTGTGCAAGATACAAGCTCCCAGCACCTTCAGAAAAATCTGTTACTTCAGCTTCCCTCTTTCTTCCCATCCTCCTCCTCTGTCTGTCTCTCTCTTTCTCTCTCCCTCTGTGTGTCTCTCTCTCTAACATGCCGCCTGGGGGCAAATCTCACTCTGTCTCATCTGCTGCTTAATTTCACTGGAGCGGCCCTCAGTAATGAAGCGCCTTGATGTACATTTGCCAATTTCTGCCTCTGCCACTGCGGTATAATTGGGATGTGACTAAGCATGAATACCCAGCGCAGGGTTGGTTGACCTCTCAGCGACCCCACGAATAGCGCTTTTGTCATAATGGAGGTATTATCTCACGTAATCTGGGAATGGAGAGGGATTGTCTGCAGGGTGCCAGGGATGGAAATGAATTGATATAACTCCCCGCTCCTGTGCACCACAGAGGAGAAAAAAAACTGCAAGATACATTTTTTACATGCTCATAATGAAGACATTTTCTTCTTATCTATTGCTGCTTTGTGTTTATTGGAGTAGGAGAGCGGCTTCTGGCAAAAGCAGGGGTGGGTTTTTCTAGGAAGGGAGGGAGTTTTGATGCTGTGGCACTAGAGAGGATTTGTCTGTATGTGTGTGTGTATATGTGTGTATGTCAGCCTTTTCCCTGCGTGGGTGCACTGTGTACGCATGCACATGTTAGTGTGTATGTGTGTCTGTTAATGACCCTGTAAAATGACAAGCTGAGCTGGCAGTGAGAGTACAGCCGACGGTCAGAGAGGGAGAGGAGGTGGAGGAGGCAGGAGAGTTCAGATGGAGGTGGGGGGCGGGTATGGTTGCGAGGTCGGTGGTTCCACTGTGATTCACCATGTTGTCATCAGAGAGATGGGGGCCCCTGAGTGGCCCTCTCTATTCCCACCTGAGAGGCCTGCAAATGGAGGGGCTGCGCTGTCATTATTTACAGCCCCCAGCTCCTAACCTTGGATTCGGAGCTCATCACGACGTAGGGAAAATCAGATAGGACTTGACGTGTACCCGAGCCAGTGACCTTGATAAGTGTGAGGTGCCTGCAGCAAGAGGTTAGGGAAGAAAAGCTCACTTCTGTCGGCTTTCGCGATGGATTTGCGCATGCATGTGTGTACACGTTTGTGCGTGCGTGTATTTCAACCGGGGGGGGCACGGCTGAATGACTGAACCATGACTCGAGATGACACATGGTTGGCCCGCTCATGGACCAAGATACAGCAGGCATATGTGGCATTATTTCTGTTCATTTTGCTGGCACTAGTGCTTAAAAGATTTGATTAATTGATTAGTCTATTGACAGAAAATCAATTGACAAAGTATCAAAGTATTTTGATAATTGCCTGATAGTTTCAAGCAAGTATCAAGCAAAAATACCAAACATTTGCGGCTTGCAGCTACTAAACGTGAGGATTTGTCACTCTTCTCTGTTTAATATAGCTTTGAATAGGTTCAAGGTTTTGGATTGTTGGTCATATGAAGCCGAAATTTGAAGTTATCACCTTGAGCTATTAGAAATTATGATGGGGAATTTTTCATAGAAAAAGACAGGGATTAGGGATCCAGCCTGATTTTTTACAAGGTAAAAGTCACAAAACCCTCCCAGATCAGCTGTGTTTGTAAATGGTCTGAAAACACATCTGACCCTTGCTTAAGGTAAAGATTTTTTTCCTTGGTAATTTATTTTTTTCCATCTGAACTAGTTACCTGGAGACCGGTCGGGGGGTGGGGGGCACAAAATAACAGGAAGAGCATCTCTGGATGGGTGATGAAAATGCATTTTTCTTCCCCCACCGAGATGCTATTTGGTTGTGTGAAATGATTAATTTCACACATATACAGGTCATCTCCAAAAGCAGCAACATCTCATTCACAAGGGGCCCCCGTCAGCAACAAAACAGGAGGCTGCAATAAAATGAGCAAACAGCAGCACGTACTGTTCGTCAATAAATCTTTGGAGGTTAAACCTGAGCACTGTAGAATTTGAGCAGCCCCCCTCTCTCATCAGGTAAAAGTCACTGAGTACATCAGGACTGTCGAGACCAAAAAATGGCCGACGAGCAGTTTGAGGAGTGTCCTGTGGTAGCAGGTACACACTCTCACACACACAGCGTCTGTGTTTGCATAAGTAGGATGGAGCCTTGAATTATGGGGTTTGTGTAAATAAGGAGATGAGACTGTTTTTAGCACACAGGGAAGAAGGAGTGCTTGGATGAGAATAGTGCCTCTATGTAGAGTGGAATTGGTCTAGGGTTGTTTACGACAGCTCGCAGCCCTCATATATCACAAGCAGTATGTTTGCTTTTAAGCTACAGTTTGTATGCCATCTGCCTTAGCTGAACTTGACCCTTCAAACAGACTTATATTTTGTAAACTGAGCTCACTGTAACTGCTGTTTTTATTTTCTCCTTAGTGGATGATCCAGGAACCCCACAAGGTGGCTACCTTCTTCGGGTGCATCGGTACTGACCACTTTGGGGAGATCCTGAAGAAGAAGGCCGAAGAAGCCCACGTCGACGCACATTACTATGAGCAAAACGAGGAGCCGACTGGTACCTGTGCAGCCTGTATCACCGGGGACAATAGGTTTGCCACCTTTCAGTTACCCATGACCAAGAACTGACCCTCTAGCGCGGATTCGAAATAGTGCTTTTGGTTCATTTTTACATCCTCAGGCAGACAGTTGACTCCTCTGGGCTGGAAGTCATAACAGGGAATCATAGCTCGGCTCACACATCAAAAGAAAAAAGAACAGCTTGAGTGTGTTTTTTCTGGGCCCCCACTCAGTCTCTGCCGCCCCAGTGGGTTGTCATCCATCTATAGGCTGACAGTAGCAATGTGTTAGAGATGGCTAGGCTATCCCAGCTCTCACCTGTCAGCCTTCTTGGCTGTAAAAGGGGCTTTAGCGTCTCTGGCGACTCCCACGCTAGCATCATCATCAGCACGTCTGAGACAGCAGAGGTCAAAGCCTGCACACACACACACACACACATATATCACTAACAGCGAGGGCTCCAGTTCATGATAGACCAGGTGTGGATCAATAATCTCCTTCTCTAAACACTCCCCTCCTCTGCAGCCCTTCATTCACTACTACTGGAGTTGTCAGTCAGCGGCTGGACCTCGACTGCCCCAGGAGCCAGCCCTGCTGAATGGTCTTAGTGGGCTTGTTTGATGTGGGCTCTGACACCTGAAAAGGTCAGGTGCCGTGCTCAGGGAGACGAGCTCTGTAATATTTCTTACAGGTGTTTAACAGACAGCTCAGGAGGCCAGAGGAAAGGTCGCCGGCAGGGCCAGATTGGAAGGGTGATGGCTTTGAAGGATTGGGAGACAGTATGTCACAGCCCCCAGGCTTAGATTAGTCTTCAAAGAAAAAAAAATATCTACCTCCCCTACTCAATCTGACAATTTGAGTTCCAATCTGTAAAGACACTGTATGCTGAAAAATCACATTAGGAAATAAGTTTTTACATGTGTAATCAAAGGTACAATCAGTCCCTCTTGGAGTTTTTGTGTGATAATTGCAGCTCAAAATGACTTATTTTGCATCAGCTTTTCTAAAAAAAAAAAAGTTGCCATAACCGATGAACAATTTTATGTATTTTTGTGATAAATTGTGCTAATAATTAAAATATTAAAATATTTGAGATTGCTTAAAGAACTAAGTGATAATCTCTGTGTAATTTAAAAGTTCCAGTTAGAGGAAACGTTGTTGCTAACCTGTGCAGTTCGCTATAAGATGTTGGAACTGGTTTCCCCCTGAATTGAGTCTGTAAGGTAACCTCAGTGCTTCCTACCATACCATTTAGTACCCCCAGCAACTCCATAAACCAAATGGTTAGTTTGTCAACTGGCAGGTTGGAGGATTTACAGCCTGAGAGAAGACAAGTTGTAGGGAAACAAAGTCCTTTTCACCATAGTTACAAGGATGTTTCATTATGGATATTGATGCTTGATGCTCCCCATGCCTTACCATGGTTAGCGTTTTTTTACTGTGTGAGAACGGACCTCTTCATATAGCAGCACCCTCCTGTCATATGGTCGCCTAACAGTTTTACCCGAAGTAGCGATGATGGTTGCACTCATTTTGATGGCCGCTCATAAAGCGACAACGCACAAGGACTGGCTAATGAGCTATGTTAATATAGTGCCACCTGCCTCACTTTCCAGCTCCCACCGCTCACTACTCAACTCAAGTGTTCATTTAGTAATGCATTTGTGTTGTTTTTCCACCTTTGTTAACAATGGATCACTTTTCCAGGTGATATGATAATATGAATAATTTGGAGGTGGCTCATTGTTGGCCTTGAAAATCGCTTTGCTTATTTCAATCTCCTTTTCTTGGTGTTTGAGATAACCCCCATCCCCCCTTTTTTAAGAAAAGAATTAAAGATTGTACCTTGGTTCAGACATTCTTCTAAGAAACCATTATCATCCTTTTATATCTTGAAAGAACAAAGGAAAGTCTGGGGCCCGAGTGTTTTTAGGGATGTTTTTGAGACAAAATTAAGATGGATGATAAGCGAGGCGGAAGATTTATGGGGTCTGTCTTGGCAGGTCCCTTGTTGCTAACCTGGCAGCGGCAAACTGCTACAAAAAAGAAAAACACCTGGACTTGGACAGCAACTGGGAACTGGTGAAGAAAGCCAAGGTCTATTATATTGCGGTAAGTGAGACCCTCTACATTCAAAATGACTGTTCCCCAACTCTATTGCCAGAAGAGGACAAAATGTTAAGAGGCTTTATTCAGGAAATGCCTCAGCGCCTTCTGCATTGTCAATATATCCATTCATCCTTTGTCGAGTGAAGTGAGCTATGTTACCTATTGAGACAATACAGCTCCATTCTCTCCATTTTCTCCTCGTCTTTGTGCACGAAGCTGCAGCACAGTGTGAAATTGTTCTACATGTAATGCATTCATTCATTTCTTTTAACGTGAAGACAAGCCAACAGGTGCTGTGAAAGTGTGAAAATTGATTATTCAAGTTCATTCTGCCTTACCCCCTCCTACACAATCTTCCCCTTACAGACAAAACACACACACAGATTGAGGAGGACAGATGTGTGCTTAGACATTCACACAAACACACACACACTCAAGCTGCACCACTGAGGTAATGTCTTCACTTACAGCTTCTGGAGTAGGATGGCCTGCCATGCTCATGTTTCACTGTTTGGGATTAGATTTAATTCTGGCAGATCAACATTTTCTCTGATCTCAAGTCAAGATGATAGCCCTGAAATTGCACCACATTCCACGTTTTTAAGCAGTTCATTATCGGCATAAATCAGCATTACAGCGTAGCCATCAACATACTCCTTGGCATATTGTCCCAAGTGAAAATCACAATGCTCTCCCTGTTGCCCACAAGCCCTCTAAACATGAGTGTACTGTAGTCCAATAATGACAGAGGTTTCATAATTAGCCACCCAGTCGTAGAAACAAACACCCGAAAAAAAACAAAAAAAACCCCATCAGTGCTTGTGCCAGAAAGCAGATCAGTCAGTCCATCCTCCAGAGTTTGTGTGGTCTCATTTTTTTGCTTCTGCTTCGCATTAGCAAACACGGCACATCCTCTGCAAATTGGCAGTTGGGTTTTGCCCACATCCGACAGTCTTGCGCGCAGGGAAAAGCTTCCGTGGGATTTAAGGGGGGATAGAAGGGCCACAAATGGGTGTTTGTCAGTGCTTGGAATCTCAAACGTTGTTTCCAGCGTCCCTCCTGGGCCTCTTTGTCAAAACAGGGGGATCATTCGCTTTATTAGAGTCCCATTCGCACTTCTAAAGTACTTAGCCAGATACACTGCCACAGCTATTCCCACTTAATACTGTGTGGCGTGTCTAGACCAGTGTTCACTAAGGCCTCCTCTCTCCATTAACCTTGTCGAGAGCACTCAGATGTATTTACCCAATTTACAGCCAGATTGTACATTCCCCCCCCCCCCCTCACTCACTGTACCAACCTCTGCTGTGTATTAATGCGCTTTGTTGATTTTCATTAAACGACTGCTGCTTGGTATATGCAGTCTTGTACGCTCTAATCTGCAAATGTAATTACCGAAAAACGCGCATGTGCGTATGTTAGCATGTTGTTTGCTCGCACGTGCGTCTATGTTTGTTGGCGCATGTGTGTTAAAGAGGTGATTGATGATTCCTGGCAGAGGCTCTCAAGGTGCCTGCTACTATGTGGTGTGATTGGATGAAAACAGAATTATTAGAGGGCTCTTGCAGCCAGTCTGGCTCATCCAGCAGCAGCGGCAGCAGAAGCAGGGCTGGTGGCAGACGCAGAGCAGGGAGGCAGCACTGCCATTTCTCACAAAGAGAGAGAATGTTGAACTCCTGCCAAATGTTTGGTGGCAGGCTGTTGCTAGGAAATCTGGGTCCTTAGGCAAATCATTGCACAAAGACCAATAACAAAGGCGTGAGGGGGAAGAAGGAATGGCTAAATGCATTTCAGGCAGAGGATATCTCTTTTTTTGTGTGTGTGTGTGTTGAATGCCATTACTGCTGCGGTGATGTTTACAGTTATTTCTTTCCCCGATGATTGTAAACATCAGAAATGGAGGGTGATGTATGTGACGGGGGAATGAGTGACTCTAATTGGTGGGGGTGATGTGTGCGTGCTGGCCCAGTTAGCCTCTTCCTCCCCCTCCTCCCCTTCTCTTCGTCTTTCCTTCCATCCCCATCCCCCTTGGCCCTCTATGGACACCCTCCCTCCTCCTCCTCCTTTTGCTGTCTCCTTTGCCTCCCCCCTTGTCTCTTTCTCCAGTCTATCAGGCACACATAGGCTTGCTGCTAAACACACACAGCATGCATGCACACATTCTGCAGCATACCACTGGCTTGTTTTTCTTACTACTGAGCGCTTTGCCCTATAATTTGATCTCCACTGCTTGATGCGTCCTCCATGATGCCACTTTGAATTAACCTATGGCTATACAGCTCTCCTTAGTCTCGGCTAATAAAATGGCCTCTCCTAACTTATGCCGTTTACATTCAGGAAAAAAGAAGAGCACTTGGTCCATCTCATGGTCATGCACGGAGCAAGTAACAGAAATGATGGAGAGGGGAGACGAACAAGACAATTGACTGTGAAAAGGCCTGTTAATGACTGGGCACAGATGGTCAGAAATAACCCAAGGATAGACGGAGGAGACACTCGCCTCTGCCAACTGGCCTGATACACAAAACTCACCCAACGAGACACAAGCTGCAGTGCTGTTAGGTCACAAACCTGATCACAGCTGTGGACACTGTTCGTTTACGCCCTAAGCTAATGGCGCAATCCCCGTTAGCCTGCAAGAGGTTAGCCACGCCCAAGAAAAACAGCTAGGCCACCTTTTTTTTTGTTTTTGTTTTTGTTTTGTTTTTTAAACAGCACAGCAACTTGGAGTAGAATGCCTCACACGGTTAACACTGTCATACTGCATATAGCATTAATTGGCAGTTGTATTCTTGCCCTCGCTGCAGGGGAAAGCTGAGTCCAGCTTCAGTCACCGTAGCATAATATGCCAGAAAAGGAGACGAAGGGGAGGGCAAAAGGAAGGGGGAAAAGCGCAATACTGGCACCACAAGCAGCACGTCAGCCTGCTTACACTCCAGAGTGGCACACATTCATACACACACACACACACACACACACACAGACATTGTTACTCCGCCCCACCAGCCCCTGCAATTTGCAGCCAAAAATTCGAAGGCAGAGGTTTTCCACACACACAACTGACATCTCATCTGCCAGCCGAAGGGCTGATTAGCACAGAGGTGACTGCGGCTGTGTCTCTGTCCAACTCCGAGGACTACACTGTCCTCACGCTGACCTTGAGCTTCCTCTACCTCTCTTCCTCTGTCCTTCTTTTCTAGCCTCCTCTTCCTCTCACCACTGCTCTTTATCTCCAATATTCCTCCCTTCCTCTGTCTCCATCTCCTCCCTCTCCTTTTCTGTCTTTTCTCCCTTTCCTCTCCACTCTTTACTGCACCACTCTGCACTGCCCCTGTCCTTCCACATAGCAGGGAGGGATCACGAGGCAAAATGCAGGCAGTGGAGAGAAAGAGGGAGGGAGGGAAGAGAAGTGGAGGGTGGGGGGAGAGAAAAAAACTGGCAGGCTCCCCCTTTGTCTGCAGGCGATCAGTTACAGTCTTGGTTGCCGATGAAATTTAATCCCCACCGCATTTACATGCCAAGTTTGACTTCTGGCAAGCCTTATTAAATAGATTTGTAAATCATTTCATCTTGATTAGAATCTGTTCTCATGGGATCAACATTTTTTCGCCTTGCTTGTGTTTTGTTATGTGCACAATCTGTGCCCACTGGTGTTAAAATTTTAAAGTCAACCCTTGGTGGTGTTATTTTTCTGTGTGAGTGAGTGTGAGCAGTAGGTTTAGGGGACAAAGAGCGATGGGTGCCAAGTCCCGTCCGTCACCGGCCAAGCCACTGTGTCAGCATGTCTCCTATCTCTGGAGGTCACGTTGGTGGGCGAGCAACTGCTATGATGTGTCTTCTCTTTATTAGGCTGACACCCCAGTGTCTTTAGCATGGAACAATGTCATTTCAAATTGCGCCTAATCAGATGGTATTTTGTAATTGCCAGCAAGCATCTTATGAATATGAATTCATAATTGTTCAATTACAAGCCGACTGCATCATATTTATTGGCTTATTTTATTTTTTTTCTCCTGCTGGCCTGGGCCAATTATAGGATTTAAATCTTGAGGCAATCAAGTGATAAGGGTGAGGCGTTTAGTGTTTGCTGTCACTATATAATTCTCTCGAATGTTAAACATGCATCTGGGAGGGCTGTATTTGTCAGAAGGCTGTGCGTGGAGGTGCACCTGCCTAATTGAGTGGTAATGAGCTGTCAGGAGTGCAGGCTTGGTGATTGGCTCTCAGCGGGGCGTCCCGTGCCAGTGGGATGTATGGGCTGGCCCGGCCCTGCTGGAGGATCAGCCAGCTCCACAGCCCTGCAGGCCTGAGTGGGCGTAGCATGGTAAATTAGGGTGGAGAGGCCAAACGACGCTGGCTGCGGAGACGTCCTGTGGCTTTCACTCGTCTGTGGGATTTATTTAGGTGGTTTACAAATATCCTTACTCCTGATTTGGTTTCACATCTTCATGTCAGAGGTGGAAGAACATTTCAGATGTTTTGCTTTAGTATATGTAGCAATACTACACTGTACACATAACTCTGGAGTAAATTGGTGCAGTTTGTATTGTTTTCAGCCCATTCAGACATTTGTGAATTCTGCAGTTATTAGTGTTATGTTTAGAATATTGTCAGGAAAATGTACTTAATCATCAAATGTAAAAGTACTCATTATGCAGATTGGTTCCTTTCAGAGTGCAATTATTATAAAGGTATTTTATTATTAAATTGTTATTACTGATGATTTTTAATGTAGCCGGTGAAGATGTAGCCAACTTTAACTACATTATAAACTGCTGGATAATGCCTCATATTTTATAAAAGGATCATATGTTTTATGTAAAATCTTAATCTACAAAGTAACTAGTAAAAGCTGTCAGAATGGACTAAATACAATATTTCCCTTTGAAATGCAGTGGAGTACAAGAATAAAGTAGCATCAAATTTAAATACTTAAAGTACAAGTACCTTTAGTAACTGGACTTATGACTTTCCCCCACTGTTGAAATTTCTATGTATTTGTTTGATTAACTACAATATAAACACAGTAAGCTTTGGAAAAGCAACTATGTTTGAAATTGTTGTGGAGAAAGTTTACAGGATCTCAGGGCTCACCTCACTTTGTTATTACGGAGGAGACGTTCTCATCAAACTGAATGGAAACTATTTTGGTTTAGATTTGTGTGATTTATTTATTTATTTGTTCGAAATGTGTGTAGAAAAACTTAAAAGTTGGCAGGGCTGTGCTGGTTTTATTTTGGGAGTCTCTATTTCCAGCATCCTAATTTGAACAACAACAGCAAAAAAATAAAAATAAAATAAAATAATTCTTTAATCCACTGTATCTTGAGTAATTGGCTCTTGGGGGGGGTGGGGGCACATTTTTGGACTCTGGCAGGCTTCCAGGCTGTAGTCCATATTACTCTGGCAGCGTGCAATGACTTTCTCCTTGTACACCCACGTTACCTTGTAAAAACAGTTTTTCTTCTTCAGCAGGGAAAACACCATGTCCTTTCACCCCAGATTACTGTGTGCATCTGCTCCACCGGCAACAAGTCTGTTTGCCTCTGCCTCGCTGTAAAAGGGATGAAATAGTTCAGACATAATGATATTTCTACTTTCCATCACCTTGTCCCTTCGCTCCCTCTGCATCAAAGCACCTGGTGTGTGTGTGCGCGCCTTTTTATTCATGAGACCAATTTGTAAAACGTAGAATAATGTTTCAGTCCTACACTGTGATGTTTTGGCCATTTGTGCAAGTTCCATGGCTTAATTGAATAGACTGAGTAATTATTTGTCAAGTAATGCTGAGCAGAAAATAAATAGCCACTTTGCGGCCGTGAATTGTGCCTGATGGCCATGTGTTGATACTCTCACCAGGGAGAGTAAAAACCTGCTCTGCTGGCTAAGTATCTGATTAAGATTCACATGATGAAACTGCAGACGCTTTAGGATAGTATGTCTCCTGGGCAAAGATAGTGAGTAGAGTTAAGTGTCAGACGCTGTTACATTATCACGCTGGAGCATAAAGCCTCGACTGAATAAATATTGCAGAAATATTCTCCTCACCACAAACCATCTGCAGCACTCAGGTCAGCTTGACAGTTCCTGAACGCGGCCTACAAAGAATCACCACAGATGTGCATCTCTGTGCTGCAGATGCTTCTTTGAGAATTGTTTCCTTCTGCAAGGTTTCATTTTTCCCTTTTATGTCGCTGTAATTTGTTTATGGTCCGTAATAAGGCTGTGCATATCTTCCTTCTGCTAGTTTGGCGGGAATCCATTGTAACCTGCCAGTAATTTTTTTCCTCTCTATTTTTAAAGGACACTATTTACTTTTGAGGGTAATATAATATTTGGTAAGGATTTGATAATTCATTCATTGAAATTATAATCCTCAATCTTTAACATAATATCACACCTCAGCTTTGATACTATTTATGGCTGGCGTTTTTCTCTAATGTTTTTGCCTTCTGTAATTACCTCCGTATTTAGTTGTTTCCATTGTTGTGGTCAGAAAATCCGCACGGGATGCAAAATTACAAAAATAGATTGACCAAAATATAAACCTTAAATGAATGTCCAGTCACTATCTTTTTTTCAGAGGTTTCTTTCGCATCACATCAAACATTCTTGCTTAGCAGATGGCGTTTGCTCAGGTGTCGTCATGTGACCTAATAATAGAACTTCGGTTACTTTATAATAAGTTAGTTATTGTATATCGATTAAAATTGCCCACACACGCACCAGGTATACACAGTAAGGAATAGTGATTGAAAGTGATTATTTTTATTATTGATTAATGCCTTGATTATTTTTTTTTACATCACTAGTTCCCGGAGCCTATGGCGATGTCAGAATTCTGGTTTTGTCACACCAACAGTCCCAAGATATTCAGTACAGTACAGTATTATTATAGAAAAGCAGGAAAACCTAAAATTTGAAAGCCTGGAACCAGGGAATGAGCGGGATATTTGCTTGACTAATCGATAATATGTATTGTTCTATTCGAGTAATCGACAAATTGTTTCACTACAGCGACTGACTTTTGCCTGGGATTCAGCAAGCATGTCTGGGGTTAGCACATGCAGTGGGAAAGTGTTTATTTTTTATACATGGTCCCACTCAGACATAGGCTAGTACTCTGACCTTATCTATTGTTTCTCAAGTGTATATTGTAAGCAGCTTTGGAGGCTTTATTGAGACTTAGCCGGCAGGGCTGCCGTTGCTCTGGTGGAACATTTGGACCTCTGGCAAGTGTCAGATTTTCAGCAGCACATTAAATCTCTTAACCCAGTTCTTTTTTTCCCCTCCCCTTCCTCTCTCTGTCTCTCTCTCTTCCTCTTTCCCTCTCCCCTTGCCATACTAACAAGCTGGCTGTGATTTATTTTTCATGTGTGGCGTTGTTAGCGTCCGCTTTTTTTTTCTTTTTCTTTTTTTGCCGGCATCTAAAATCTTGTGCCAGTGGTTAGCCTGGTGCCCAGGCCCTGAGGGTGCAGCGTGGAAATGCAGCCAGAGCAGCTGCACATCCACCCCGACCGGGCAAAATCCTCCAGTCGCACTGTGATCGGGAGGCCAGAGCCACTTTGATTAGCATGTCCGTCGTTATTGGCCAGCTTGAATGTCATGCACCGTGAGCCCAGTCGTCTAATGCTTGGGCTGGCCAACGGGGCCGCTCCCTGCAATTACTGATAGGGCTGCTTGTTCCAGTGTGGAGGAGAGGCCAGGGAGAGCGCCAAAGTGCCAAATGATTGTCCTCGGTAAATAAAAAGCAGACATCTTCCTTTCTGATGTTCTATATGTGCATGCCTTATTTTCAGATGCTGTGGCGCAATCACATTTGAAAGCATTTTGCGCTCCCAACATAACAAGGGGGAACCAATCAAAACAATAACTGTGGTTCCTTTTGACAAAGCCCTTGGCTCACAATTGTCAGAAGATGTAAGCTGACTCATCCACACAAGAAGGGCATGTATCCCTGGGAGCGAGGGGCGAAACGCTATGATGAATCTTCCCCTCTGTGCTCTCCTCTCTCCACTGAGCCTGCATGGATTAATTACATGACTAGTAGCTAGTTTAGTCCCATTATTTATTTTTTCTAATGAATAATTTTACTCTCCCTCTCCGCCTAGATTTTATTCTGCTCAGGACTTTTCAGCTTCACCCCGTGGAAATAAGAATGCATTGATTATTTTCCATCCAGCAAATATCCCACCAACTGAGGAATAACATGCCTTTCCCCTAATTGGTTTGTTTATCTTGAGCAACAGACTCTGGGTTTGTTTGGACTCTGGCTGGCATCCACACATTGCACCGCTCCTCAGCATGATTACTCACCTTGGGAGGAGGCTGCTGGAGCAAGGTTGATGTTCCCCGCATAGACATCAGGCTGTCATTCTCCCCGCTTATGTGACATCATTTGCCAAGACAGATTTGTTACAGGAAAAATAAATTCAGGCCTAAAAAGGGATTGATTTAAGGACAGGCTGCAAGTGGAAAAAGGCGACAGGAGGGATGGGGGCTCCCAGACACATTTCACCACTGAGAGGGCTCGGGCCGGATCCAAACAAGCTGCCAACAGAAGATGGATTCTGGCTTCATGTATAATTGATAAACTGTATGTTCTAGGTGTCAGCTTTAAAGAGGGAGCTAGGACTATATCAGGAAGCTATTTTTCCTCTCTGAGGCGAGCATCATTTTTATTTTGTCCTCCCCCGTTCTCTGGCTTATCTTCTCAGTTCAGAAAGCCCCGTTGAAAATTATCGTTTTCTTTGAAGACGACGTTCGGGAAGTGCAGCTTTAAAAGCACATCCTGTTCCTGCGCCTATTAGGAGTGCTAGTCCAGGGCAGATAGCCATCTGCAAAGTTGACTGTACATCCTGAGTTATCAGGATTAGCCATCTCACTCTTGACACCTAGCACATTAATATTAGCTATGGGAGCAGCATAAAAGGATTAATGCAGCGCTTATCCTTTTGGAAATAATGCCCTTTATTGAGCCGATTTGACACTGTAAAGGCTAATGATGACATTGAATGGAGCCAGAATAAGTAATGGTGCATCATCCTGTGTCATGCAGCTAGAATTGTCGGTATTTGCATTCTGACGGCTCGAACTGTATTGATTTTGCTGAAGGCATTTGGCTGTTTTTCCTCCACAGCAGTAAGAAAGTGTTACTCAATCATCAACGTCCTGTAGCTAATGACAGTCCTCTCCCTGTAGGCCCAATGACATGCTTCGTTCATCGTCATACTGTATGCTACGATCTCACCTCTGAGCACTTTGAGCTGCAGCAATTACTGTTACATGAAACACAATATGGCAGCATGTCACCCTCCCTGTCTGTCATGCAGAGACTGCGGGATTAATGTGGCTTTGCCCACTCACTTTTAATAAATTTGTATCCTGCCAGTCAGATCTATGCGTGTTAGCAGCACAGTTTGCACCACAAAGGCTTGACTGTTCCAGTGGACCAGAGGAGGGTGGAGAACCAACTTTGTACCCTATCATTTCCAACACAATTTAATAGCTGTGAAAAGCAGTTTTCTATTGTGTTTTTTAAACAGGACTTGAAGTGCAAAAAGTGGCCTGATTCATATAATTTTTTAAATATCCCCCACGTACACTTGACTGAATGCTGCTGGATGTAAACAGGAAATGTGCCTGCATGCAGATCCCAACACACTGAGAATTTAAATCACGCTAAAATGAGGTGTAATTCAGTGGGAGAGAGTCTCATTGAACCCCTAACATGATTTGATTAGAAAGAGGTTAAACAACTGTAATAATAAATCTGTCAAAGTTTTTATAAGATGTGCCATTTTGCGTCGGCCATTATAGCACTGCAGGGCAGACTAGTGGCCATCAGAAACCACCTGAGAACATTTGCTCCGTTCTGTCTGCTAAATTGCTGCTTCCCCTATGTGCTTTTTTTAGCTGACAAGATAGTAACCTTATCAATCACAGCTGCTTCCCTCTCTCTCCCAAGGACTTGTGTTGATATGTTCTAAGTGCTCTCTCCTTTGGCGGTTTTAATGGGAATATTGCACGCTCATTTGAGCAATGCCTCCCTGTTTCTTAATGAGCTGATAAAGCCCCAATTATGGAGGCAAATCCTGATTTCTGATTTGCATTACCGACTCTTGTTTCACCACACACGGCGAAAATGTACATGATTGAGGTGCTGAGATGTTGGCCTTCCTTCCCAGAGACTTGCACTGTGTGTGTGTGCGTGTGTTTGTGTTGATGTGCATGTGTAGGGACACAGGAGATGGACAGATTAGATTAGATACAGTAGATGCTGCACGGCCCCGGCGGTTTGTGCGTAGAATGTGATTTAGTTGTGAGGTTTGAGACCGGCTGTGGGGCTGCTCTGGTCTTTGTGATGGGTGAGGGGACAGACTGACAGTGACAGTGGGGTAGTAATGGCTCTGAAGGAGGAGGAATGGCCCCTGTAAGGTCCCCTCCCAGTGGCGGAGCAGAGCAGCACTGTCCAAATACGCAGCGAAATGAATTCTTCTCTACACCTGTGTGTGGGCTTTTTTCGCCACAGAACTAGAAGTGGAGACTATTTATAGCTTCACCAATCTAAGGAGAAATGTTGAAAGAAATGGAAAACGGTACCCTTAAAGAAACCCAGACTTCACTTTTATTAAGTATCAGCAGCTGCAGTAATGCCACAGCCCATCAGATGTTGAGACATCAGTGGAAGTAAAAAGATGAGTGGATGTTGTATCACATTTGCAGTTTTTTTTTTTTAACACGACCCCGGTCCGATAGCCAAGAGGGGGACGCAAGGCAGATCAAAGTCGACCTCTGGATGTGTGGTCAGAGATGTGGACATATCCGTATGAGTGCAATTGCACATAAAATCCCAGGTTTGTTTTCATACAGCCACATATTTTCCTCTCTTGCCCTCTGTGCCCCTTTTCGTCTCTAAAACTGAAACATCATGTTTAGAACTTTGGCTGGGGAGCTCTGCGGTTCATGAAAAATGCATTCACTGCACTCTTTTTCTAACTCTTCGCCTCTGATACCCTTGTCATATCATATCCATGTCATGTCAGTGTGTGTATTAATTATGTAGGAGGCGCAGTTGAGGAGACAATATTGATGCATCGGAACTAGACGTCCTATGTATATTACTCACCCGTTGTTGGGAAATATAAACAAGACTTAATTAAGGATGAGCAGACTCTTTAATGTTTGGCCCTGTGAGTAAATACTTTGTAGCCAGTGTTTACAGGAAGCATTTCTTTCTTTCTGCCTGCTTCTCTCTCGGGCTCCATTTTATTCTCAGAGTCTCACTCTATTCAACCGTTGTGGTCACTTTTTTTCCGGTTCAACTGAGGTGTTCGACCCGGTCATCCCGGCTGGGTTTAGCCTCTCGTTCAGGCTGCCGAGCTCACAATTGCTCAACGTATTATCGACAAACGGCACCCAGTAGCACCTTTTGGAGGTGTCCCAAATTGCAAAGGTAATTTATTTCTCTGGAAGTAAAATTATGCATGAGTATGAGGTCATATTGTAATATAAACTTGCTCAGCAGTTGCACACGTGCCAGATCCTGTTTGGGATTTGTGTTGCTGTTTTATGAGTCCTCTCTGTGCTGTAATCATATGGAACTTTGATAGCACTTGAATATGGTCTCTCACCAAATGAATATCAGGAGGGAACACAGTTCTGGATGGTTCCTCTTGAAATACAGCTGTTTCCCTCCGGACCTCTTCCTCCTTCTGTAACAAATGGTCTCTCAGGATTTAAACCACTACAAACACTTCAAATATATTAATCTTCTTCCAGGACATCATTCAAAAGTTGCACTTAAATGAAATTAAAAAAAAAAAAAAGATTTACACACTTATTTTTAATGCCAAAGCGGATATCGGTGTTCCCTGAAGATATAGGTTAACTACTATATACTTAATCATGCTATGAAAGCATACTTCAAGTTGGTATCCATGTCATTGCCAACAACTGTGTGAACATTGATCCCGTGCGTTTTGTAATGCTAGAATGATTGTTTTACAGCGCAGTGATTGCAGCGGTTTGGCAGGAATAAATGGAAGTTCAAAGCGTCGATCCGTGAGTGTAGCCTGGGGATAGGTTTCTGCAGAAGCTGACACTTCAGACGTATTATGAAGCCATCACGTCTAATTTGCACGGGCCTCTTTTGTAATTTACCCCCAATTCAGAGGAACAGTCTCCTGCTCTGCAGCACAATGCACACTCTGCTTGCATTGTTCACGCTCATTGAAAGAGACACTGAGTGAATGAGTCTTGGAGCTCAAATAATGTGCAGCACTGTTCCTGTCATATTTGTTGCTGTGTAATGGCTCCTGATTTGTAGTTTCCTGCAGCGCCTTTTTCGGTTTGGTGCAGAGCAGACAGTGCTGCACGCTATACAGCAACTGTTTTCTGTGCATCCAGTCCAAGCCACTTGTTTACAACTCACTGCTGAAGCAACTGCTTGACAGATAAAGGACCTGAAAACGTCGTATAGTCTTTGAGGGGGGGAGGAACTCTCTTCAGAAGGAGGACTGGGGTTTTCCACATGCCGCCCAGACATTCTCACACATATTGAGTTTGTCTGTGTGCATCTTTGAAGATGCAAATGTGTCAACCACATGTAACCAACCACCCAGCGAGAAGCTGAGATGCTCAACTGCCTTTCTCACGGCTCTTAAATGGCTGCCAGTGATCTTCAGCAGCTCTGCGTGTCTGTGAAGCCTGCAGTTCCTTTTTAATGGACAGATTAGTTTTTGTGGGATATTGAATAATTGGTGCACATTTATCACTGAGCAAAAACGTCAGTTTAACCACATTAGGAGACGGAAGAGAGTTTGGCTGTAAAATTTTATGACTTCCCATGTAGCAAGTAGATAGTATGTGTAAGCTTTAAAAATGATACAGAAGCCACTGATTGGCAGTTAATGTAAACCAGAAGTTACTAGAGTCAGTAAATGGATTTCTTAGTTTAGCTTCTTAGATCTATTTTGCATGACAATACAGACCGAACACCTTTTACTTTACACATGCAGTCGCTCCTTAATCAAGAGAATATTTATACCTCAAACTTGCCAGCTAGGTTTGACGTCTGATGTGGGGGGCAAAAAAGACAGCACATCATAGCTTGTCATATCCTGACAGAGGAGACATTCGTAAATTATTAATGTTTTCCCTTGCACTGTCACCTATCATTGCACTATCCTTCTACTCCTGCATTTTGAAATGCAAGAGTAGTAGTCCTGCAGTGTGGCAAGTCATGTTACTGGCTCTCATTTCAATATCTGAAGTGAAAGGTCGGGATGATATATTCTGTCCTGCCGCGGTGACAGTGACTTACATGCTACCAGTTCAAGATGGTACACTTTTACGAGGTCCCACCCAGCCTGTCGAGCAAACAGATAATGAATCAATCTGTGTGAAACATTTATGGGTGCCCCCCCGCCCCCCCCACCCCATTCCTTGCGAGAGGCCAATTAGAGCATCCACTGTGGCCCCTGCTGTCTGAGTCAGGGAAGCCCCTTACATTGTCATATCAATATTCCTCTGTTGATCTCCAGCTGAGGCGAGTCCGGCTGCTCTTTCCACACATGCTAATTTGCATTCACCAGCATGTGTGGGAGATGGCATGCTGGCTGCCTCTCCTCCTTGTTCCCAAACCCACTGTTGCCTCCCTCTCTCTGTCTTTTTCGACTTTTTTTTATTTCGAGAGGGAAAGGTTTCTTGATTCCTGGCATGCCAGAGAAGGGTCCTCTGAGGATTACATTGGCTAAGCCCTTATCACTCCAGGAAATTCACTGCCTGCTTAAAAAAGTGGTAGGAGCAGAAAATCAAGGGGAAGTGTTATTCTTTTTAAGTTTCTCCGTATTCCCATGGAAAGTTATTACGGGTTTGAAGAAAAGTCCTTTTTTTGGCACTCAAGTTTTCTCGCAACTGCATTTCATATTTCACCCTTCTTTTTTTTTTTTTTCAAGCGGCTGGTGGAATTTTAGAAGTGGAAAATGTGAAGGCAGGTGCTTGAGAGGGAGAGAGGGGAGGCTTAGGGAGGGCTGTGCTCACTGGGAAGCGATGTTAAACATCCAGGGGAAATGTTTGTTATTCTAATGGGATACCACCATGGTAACAGCTTTTAGAGACTCCCAAGGCTTTGTGTGGAGTATATGCACGCTTTCATCAATCTCGCCTAATTTCTTTGGGGATTAGCAAATATAATCAGCCCTTTCTCCAAGTCGTCACCTGCTTATCGACATGAATATTATGGTGAAATTTAGCAGAACACAGCCCTGTTGGATGTGGAGAAAGCAATACACGGGCCATTAATATAAATCACAAATTGAAGTGAGTCACTAAATGGATTCAAAAGTCATTAGTATTCCTTTTGTGCTGAATGATATGCCAGACAAAATAGCTTACATTTTGCACATACCGACTTTTTTTTTTTTTTAAATCCTTGCTTCCGAGACCAAAGCACTTTTGCTCGTATTACATCTTCAAGTTAAACATGTTTCAGACAGAGGTAATGAATTATGTTATTTTCCGATTTAATACCTTTACAGGGGTTTTAAAGGCAATGGAGTGAACTCATTTACAAGACTTGGTGAAGAAAGGAAACCCTGCCTGATGAGGAGCCTCCGTGTTTAAGAGGCTC
Organism: Coreoperca whiteheadi; assembly: GCA_011952105.1. Lineage (NCBI taxonomy): Eukaryota > Metazoa > Chordata > Actinopteri > Centrarchiformes > Sinipercidae > Coreoperca > Coreoperca whiteheadi. Next base: position 15,394,512 of record CM022492.1, read on the forward strand.
CAATAACTCGTAAGCCCCTCTCAGTTTTATACCTTTTTCTCTCCCTCTGCAGATTTCCTTAAGTGGCTTATGTGAATTGCAGTTGCCACATTGAAGCCGGGAGTATACAGAATACATTTCTTCCCGGCCGCGACCAGCTAACAGCACGTTGAACTTGTGCGTGTGGTGATGGAGAGGTTTCACACACAGCACTGCAGCACCGTGGGAGTATAACCTGACCTAAAGCTAAGCCCCCAGCCAGAACAGCCTTCCATCAAACTCACAACACTGCTCTCTTATCTACTGGCATTTCTGTCTGATACAAATAGCCAAGACGTGATATAGTTGGCTACATGTCATATCTGGCATTGTACTACGTTCTATCTGCTCCCCCCTCTGTGAAATATAATGCTTTTAACTCACCAGCTTTTTGCCTTGGCTATTTTTTCCATCTGTAGCAGAGACAGAGACCAGTGTGTTTGCTCGTCTTGGCCAAAGGCCAAAGGCTCTTTCTGATATAATCCCCACCATCGATCAGACTTTGTTTACTCTAACATGGTTTCTCTCCCCCCCAGCAATTAGTAGGCAACCTTCCACCTCCTGCTCTACAGACCAGCTTTATACGTTTATTTTTCCCTTAAGTGGTAATTTTTCATGTTGTGGCTAAGCTCTAAGAAGTGTGGGTGTATATTAAGTAATGGATACTCTTCAGCCAGACTGACATGTTGGATACCACATTTTTGTTAATGTTTCTTTGTCTTTGAAGAGGAGAATTCTCCAGTCCACTCAGTATGCTGTATTATTTAGGGATGATTTACACATTCACACTCCACATCCTGTGTGTTTCATTTAGGCTGCTCCACTTAGAAATCTCAAGCACTGCGAAATTTTTGAAAAATGGATGTGGATTTAGAAGCTGAGGATGACTCTCCTGTCCGTCTGAGAGGCTCTCCTCATAATAAATCAGGCGGTAGAGTAACTGGTCTTCTCTGTGGTCTTGGCTAAAGAGGTTTATAATCCACACAGAGAGGAGAACATTTAGCTTTATTGATAATAGTGGGATCACAAACAGCGGTATGCACTTTAAGCTCACAGGTTTAGTGCTGAAATATTTACCTGGACTCAGTGAGTTGAATGAGATGTTGATTTGTGTCTGGGTTCATGAAGAGAGACTTTGTGGCTCAGATCTAAGAAAGAGATGGATGTTTAAGTTCATCAGTTGCACAAAGCTCACCCGTTGTTAAATTTTAGACTCATTTGCTGTGAATTCTGGGTAAATTAAGACTTCAGTACCTTTTTTCTACCTAGAGCACTTTTACTTTTAATTTTATGTGAGTGATTCTAAATGTGAAATTTATGCGGTATATAGAGGTTTTGTCCAGATTGGACATAATTTGCGTTTCCATCCACCTGTTTTTATGAGCATTTTAATTTTCATTGAAACCAGACGAGGCATGTGACTTATGTAAACCTGTATTAATTTGCATTTTCTTTTGCTGATTCTCTGGAAATTCTGTGAAAATGTGCGCTCAATTCGGATGGAAACTGAGACTTTATAAACTGAAAGACACTTTAAGCTGCCCAGCTCTACTCAATCCAGCAGAAAAATAAGTAAAAGGCAACAGTTACAAGGAAGAACATTTGGTAGTAAGTGTAACGGTACCAGACAAAAAAAAGCCTGATCTGAAAAACAATTGTGACAGTTGACGGGAGCGACAAAGATGTTCAAAATACAAACATGGTACAAAATGCAAAGAAACTTTTTTTTTTTTTTTTTTTTTAATAAAACAGCAGCCAACACAGCATTGTTCACACGTTATGAGCCACGTTATTCTTTTTTAAAACATTTTTTTGGTGAAGCTGATTGTTGCCCTGGAAACATAGTGTCTCTTAGCTCTGAGTCAGCCTGGGGGTAGAGCAGCTACCTTTTTAGACTTAATTTTGGTTAAACTGTCTGCCTTGTATGAGACTGGTCCAAGAGTCGAATGGTTTAACCCTGTAGTTAAGCATAACATATCTTCTTCAACAAGTCCCTGATGTGTATTAGACGTCTTGTCCTACAGAGAGGCAGTATTAACCACATTGCAGCTAATAAGTCTTGAAGTCAGAATTATCAAAGGCAAGCGACATGTTAATGCCTCTGAACAATTTTGATTTAACATCTAACACATTGCTTCACCCTGTTACTTGTGCTTTTGGCAGACAACCCTGACGCCTACCAGCAGCATCTGAATTTTGTGATTTTTAGGTTTTCCTTAAGAAAGCGTCCTATTTTCTGGCTGTGATTATGTCCATCTCAGCCTGAACTGCTACTCTCAAGTGGGAGAAGTTCTCCGTACACGACACTACTAGTGTTTGAGTGCTTTGATGGAGGAAAATGTCTGTTTAGCCCAGTGGAGCGCAATAAGTTTCACAATAACTCACAGACGGAATATACGGAAGTACAGGAACGGCGGCCAACTTTAAATGGAATTATCATGCTTTCACTTTAAAAAGTTGAAAGTTCCTTCAGTGTCTTTGCGTCTGATGTTTTTTTTGATCCATTAAGATTTCCTTGAGAAGTCCTGCTGAGGTATTTCAGCTGTGATTAGCCGTGCACAGGTAGGGAAGTAGTCTTCTCTCAGCAGTGAAGTTTAAAGGCAATTTTAAGTTTTAGTAGAAACCGATCCCTTCTCTTAACTCCATTACTGAGCCCATTTTTTCCTAACTCTTGTCCGAAATTACATACCCAAATAAATGGAGTATATCTTAACAACAACAAAGGCTATATGCATAATCTGGGTCTCAAAAGAAAGCCAAGACATTTCAAAGTGTGATTTGCATATTTTCACATTTTTGATCATAATGAATATAATTGTCTAGGTTGTAATTGTGTTTCGTTCCAGCTGTGGATGCTTGGTACAGGCTTTTAGCGTTAGTTTCTCCCCTTTGTGTTGGTGTGTCGCATGTTAGGATTGGTGCTTCCTAGCCTGTGTACTGTTCATTTATACTGTCCAGGACTAAGGGGGCTATTGGCAAGGTTAACAATAAAAATACCTCAGCAACAAGAGAGACTTTATAGAACATATTCTTGCATTGATGACACTAGTGAATTTTATGTCAAGTGCACGGTTTCTGCTCTTCCTCTTTGTATGTTTATATCATCTGTGTGCACTCAATATTTCTCCCTCTTAGCCTGAATAAAAAGATAGACAATCAGAGTTGACATCATCACAGCATCAGGAAGATAAAAACATGTGGAGTGAATAAACAAGCTCTAAAGTTTCCTTGCCTTGACAGTATTTTTTACCAGTTGTCATTTTATATAGCTGTGTCATTTTTTGCATAATTCCACGGTGCATTGGCTGGACTTGATTTGATTTAGGACCTCCACTTTCAAGGAAATTGGGCTTAGGGTATGAAAGTTCACACTCTTGCCTCCAGGCAATTGATTTTTCTGAGCTTGATTTTAGTGCTGTTGCAATACGAGTAGTGAGTTTTAGCACCGTGTTGTGTCACTGAGGTCCAAAGATACTTAAACCTTAGTGTTGGCGCAGTGTGATTTTATCATTTTAAAGTTAGCAGGTGCAAAGTTAAAGGGAAAATGTGTCAAGTCATTTATCAAGGTAAAGTGGCAAACATTCACCGTTTTCACCTTCTCCAGTGGGAAGATGTTTTTTCTGACTTTCTATAAGCTAAACAATTGACTAATTCATTGATAATGAAAATAATTGTTATTTGCAGCATTAGTTTGATTACAGATCATAGAAACTCTGCAAAATGTAATGGCATGAAATGTTTTAGGACTTTTCTTGTACTTCAAATACTGAAAAACTACAATAGAGTTGTAAGTTGTATTATTTATTTAGTTTACTTAACCAGGAAAGCCCCATAGAGATTAAAAATAGCTTTTTCAAGAGTGTTCTGGCCAACATAAATCCTATAACACAAAATACGTAACAAGATCAGGATTAAAGGGGCACTCCACCGATTTGACTCATGAAGGTCAGTTCACTCGTAGTGAGGAATACTACTCAGTCTATGAAAACAGTTTATGGTATAATGTCTTTTGTGGCCCTCGAGTAGCTTTTCAAAGGCTGAGAAAATAACCCATGATGATGTTTTCTCAGCTTGGGTTTGGAGACTACAAATGAATTCATGGGCAATAACCAGGCAGGCAGGGTTTACTGAAAAGACACCGTGATGTTTGCATTATGGAAAGTGTAGGATCTGGGCTTTTTGGGAGCTTGAACCATACTAGTGTTCCACCTACTTTATGGAAGTGCGATACTAGACTGCTGGAGTACCCATTTTGAACTTGTGAAATCAAAAATGAAATTGCCAATAAGAACCCTAAAAAACGATCACACCACAATCAACAACCTAAAGCAGAACTTTAAAGACGCCAGCAAGCATTCATGCATGTTTGGCAAAAAATGGTATTTTTGTTTGCCCTCTGAAAATCTGCTGCAACTTTTTGCTCTATCGACTCCTTTTGAATTTAGTTTGGCGATTAGGGAGAATAGCTGTTGGTGTTTTCATCCGGGGGCCATCATATTACAGTTTCAATTAGCAGATTTTTTATTTTTTTTTAGACAGGCATGAATAATTAAAAGTTCTTTTTGTGCCACGTGTTCTCCTATTTTGCTGGTTGCTGAGTCAGAAGTTATTATTAGACTGAATTTAAGCGGCCCTGTGTCCTCGGCTCTGAGCAGTGGGCACCGAGCTCCTGCATTGAGTTTGACAGCCTTCACACAATATTGTGCAAGGGCGCTCCCTTAGCTTCTCATGCTGGTTAAATGTAATATGGCAGATGGATAGTATTTGCAGGGAGAGCGGGGGTCTCACCCTCCCTCTCACTCTTTTTTTTTTTTTTTTTCTCCGTCTCTTGCCAGTACCTCAGACATTTCAAGGGGGAGAAATATGTATCAAATTAACTCTTAGCAACAGGGCCTCCAAGCTCCCTGCCCTTGTCTTTTCAGCAATCAGAGCTTTGTTATTTTAGTCTTTCAACCAAAACCAAACTGGATTCAATGGCTTCAGCAATTACCTGTAATTTTCCAACCTGGTGCGCTAGCTTTCACCGGACCGACTGTGAACAGTGAAAGATTGTCTCCTTGGTTCCTCATTTTAGTGTTCAAGTTAAGTGCACTAATTCATTTACATCCACAGAGTGGCACATTTGGAAATGTTCACTTCCCAGCAGCAGGAATGTCTGCGGAGATTTGGTTTCTGTCTGTGCACAACCTGTGAAGCGCTGAAACTAGAAACCCCTCTGCAGTGTCGACACCCCGACACTGAGCCTCTGCTTTATACATCTGACCCACATATTAATACGTCCTTTCAAGCCAGTTCAGAAGAGACAACTCTGAAGCCCCGACATCTGTTTTCACATTGCAGACTTTTATCCCATTTTTCCATCGACCCCCACAAACCTTTCCATTCCCCATCCTGTTCTCAAATCGTGTAAGAAACTACAGGAGCTCAACTTGACTCCATAAGTGTGTATATGTGTTTGTGTGAGTCGGAGTGATGTTTCCCCTTCAGAGGTACTGAAGGAGAGAGAACTGCTCACACTAAAATGCTAATTAAGTGCAGTGTGGCAGACAAGGACACTTGAGAGTGTATGCATTAGCAAATTTTAACTCCCTGCAAACCAAACAGTTTGTTCTGGGCTAATCTCCCAATGATGGAGGCAAGAACAACAGTAGGAACCAGAGAGAGTAGAAAAATAGACTAGCTTTAGAACATGAAGCGAGAGAGAGAGAAAAGCATGGTTTTCTTTTTCATTACCAGGATAACACCGTTTTAGGAGAAGAAAGCACCTTCTCTGGCATCGTTTTTTTCGTTTCATCTCCTCACAGAGGTAACATATGGTATCTGTAAGGGAGAAGTCAGTATGTGCTATGCGGTGAATTATTTTGTGGATTAGTATTGGCATTTAAATGCTCTTGGCTTTAAATCTTGTCTGTTTTAGATCTTAAGTACATTCCTTGGCATCCTGCTCTCCCGCTCAGGCTGGCCTCTTCCCCCGGCCAACACATTTTTGAAACTGTAGAGCTTAACAGGAGAGCAAAAGGCAGCCATTTAAAAAGGCCCTGAAGCTGATCTCGAATTACTTTTAGTGAGATACCACTCAAATCAAACCAATTCTTGCAATGTTGTGATGCCAACAAACCCTTAACCTCAAGTTGGGGTTTAAAACCTTTATTTATTTTTTTCCAGCCATTACTTTACACAGTGGAGGCGTCTGAGGTTAATGTAATTACGGTCTCTGATGGTTATACAAATTGCAGGCTGGTAGTGTGACACACGCTCCCCTCAAGTGTTCTGTGGTTGGCTCTAATGCCTTGTTTTATCCACGTTCATTGAGACGACCTTGGCCAGGTATGTTACTGGTTACTGCCATGACCTTCTGGCTGCATCTCTATATTTCACGTACACCACAAGAGGCCTTCACGACATTAGGGGAAAAGATCCGCTATCTTGAGAATCGGGGTAATATTTAAACCAGAGAAAATGTTTTAGAAATAAATACTGCAGCAGTTTGTAAGTGATGTCTCTGCCCAGTTGTTAAATCCACCGTTGTGGCACATTTATGTTGCCCTAGAGATCCTGACTGACATGATAGCCCCCTTTTCTCATCTCCAAGCGGCCTTTTAAAAGCACAGCCCTCCCTTCTGTTTCCAGTACAGTTGGCCTCCCTCCAGCTCCCTCAGAAGAAGTGGATGAATTCCTAGATGTCTGATAAGCTTCACCAGAACATGATTCTTAATGGAAGAGAGAAGAAGAAGAGGCAGATGCTATCAGCGTAGTTGAATTGCCTTGCAGTCAGATCAAACATCCTAAAAGTGCAGGGAATGCTGAATCACGTCTCGAGGCTGTTCCACATTTATCTTCTCTGTTGGTTTAATTGAACTTGTTTCTAAATGAAACCAACTGGCCATTTCGATGCAAACAAAGCGTCTTTAGCATCGTGAAAACCCAGCTTTGTGCCCCCCCCCCCCCGACTAATTTCCTTTTGAAATGAAAAACCTTAAATGAGCTCCTTTAATTCCTATATGTTTTATTCCTCCACTCAATTCACTTTGTGACACCATTAATCACATACCTCTGTTTGTTTGTCCTATTTCTTTCTCCTCTTTTATTGAGCCAGAGACTCCCACCGATTCCCCCCACCCCGCATCATGTGTGAAGGTCTTGTTTGTCCCTGTTTGTTTGTGTGTAAAACAGCGGGACCTTCAGGATTGGGGAGTAAAATATATCTCGCAACACTAGCGTAGCGTGCCAGAGGTGTCTTGATGGCGATGGAGTCATACTGAGCTAATGAAGCTCCAAACCTCAGCTATCGATCCACCTCGCAATGGTGCTTTACAGAGATAACTGAGGGGGAGAGCAGTGTGTGGCTTCAAGCGCGGTCTGATCTGTGTGACATCTAATTCTGTGTAATGAACCCTGTGCACCAGAGAGCATGATGGGGGGCTGTCTATGGTAATGACAGGGATAGCATGGCCTGGGCGGCTTTTGAAAAGCTTTGAAACACTGTTGGTTAGCTCACAGGGCTTTCCTGACAACAAGGAATTTCTCACTAGAACAAGTGCCTCTATAAAAGAAGTCCTTCTGTTACTTTGTAGTTGTTGGTTATATACTGTATCTCTGTTTCTTTACTTTGTAACTCTTCTATTGTTACTTTTCTCTGCTCTCTACAAGCAGCACCTATTTCATGCTTGTTCCTCCATTGAAACTCAGCCTATATAAATAAGATGTGATATCACAGCACCAATTTGGGTGTTTGGATAAATGTTGAGCAGCGAGATCACAAACTGTGAACAGCAATAATGTGGTTCGTAGGCTGGTAGTGTGTCGTTGCACTAAACGGGGTGAAGGCGCACACAGCTAGAATAATGAGTTTTATTTTCAAACACAGTGCACAAGTGTTTCTATTGGCCAACAGAGGCCAAGAGTTGAAGAAAGGTTAACTACAACCCATGAGTCTGCTCGAGCTGGCCGGTGATCGCACCAAAACAGGGAGCGCATCCTTAAATTCAGTCGTACTGGGTTCCGTTGAAGTGAAGGGGAGCATTCACTTCAAAAGAAAATATTCACAACTTTAGGCTGTATTCAGACTGAAAATAGCACTGCGTTAAAGAAATGCAAGGGATGCATTGGTGTTGCGATTGTACAGGTAGGGATGAGAATATACTATATACACACGTATATAAATAGTTAAAGCTGGGGCAAGCTGGATTGTGTGATTTCACTGACATGAATGAGGGGGCTGTTGTTATTGAAGTGGTACTAATATCAGTTTGAACACAGCTTTGAACCTTTTAAGCATTCACATTTTTTGGCTACTTCGGGGCAGCACAACATGCTGTAAAAAACAAACAAACAACAACACTGACATATTATCAAATTATAAAGCAGTTATGACAAACGTAGCCACAAAATGCCTCTTTACACATCCAGTCGTGTTTCAGGCCGCCTGGCAAGTGCAAGTTCAATATTCACTTTTCTTTTAGTTTTGATTTGGTATCCTCAAGTCCTCATTAAGTCTTGGGGGAAACATCTGGCTCTTTAGCTGCTAAATGCTCCACTATGTTCACCGGCTAGCTTCTAACTTTGTCTTTCTGCTTCTGGTGCTGGGCAGGTAGTGTACAGGCGAACTGAAGAGTCGGGTGATAATTCTCTGTGGGTTCATCACTGAGTGACTCACATTATACACAGTCATTTCATCCATTTTTGATATAAAATATTGATGAGAGCAGCTTTAAGGATAGAGGGTCTTTAGATTGTGAAACCCTCTGAGAGAAACTGGCTGTATAAATAAAGTTAACTAAGATGTGGGGATTTGATAAAATGTAGTACAATTGCAGTGGCCATAATTGCTCTTTTCACTGATGTGGTGATGGTTTAAATTCCCTCCATCATTCCTGAGTAATAGGAAGTGTCAAACAAAACCTTCATGACACAGTACTTTGAACACTCCCCTTCATCCCTGCAGAATTAAAATAGACCTTTTAAAAAAAAAAAAAAAAAAAGCTTTTCCTTTTCCATGACCACCTCTGCTGCTGGTGCAAATGAAAATGCCCTTCCCAAAATAGATCATTTTTACCCTTCAGATGTCCACTTTTATTTTAAGCCCGGTGACACCATGTCATCCATCACACCCAGCGTTTCAGTTGTGAGCAGCCCCAGGGAAAACACAGATACAATGCAGGGAAAGTGTGATAGCGTGCTGCTGCTGTGTAGTTAGGACCTCTATGGTTAGACTACCACTAATTTCATCTCAGAGTAGCATTTAGACATTTTCTTTGTGTGAGTAAAGTGGAAGTCATTCCTCCTTTTAGGGTAAACATTGAAAATGGATGCCCTGCCTTTCCAGCTCTTCCCTCAAATTACCACTTGACATGGCCAAACATCGTTCTGCATTATTGTCTGCCAGGAAAATGCATTTCTGAATGCTTTATTGAATGTTTTGGCTGGGTGGAAATTGTACGAAGTGTACCCAGTGCTTTGATCATCTTGACCTGGAAATGTGATAGTTAGACCCCACTTCACAGGGCTCTCTGACACCTGGGAAACTGGATCTGGTATTCTTGATACATGATCTGCACCGCCGCACTAAAGACTTAAGTTCTCCTGTTTCGTAGTCGGCAGAGACTACTGATGGGAACTGGAATTTCACATGGATCAGACTGAGGCTTTTAAATTTTTTTTTTTTTTCTTCCCACAAGCCACTGGAGTCACAGCATTTGGAGCCTGGTGGAAAAAATGGCCTGTATGATTTTTATGAACGAGATTCCTGCAGCATTACTGTTACTTCAAACACAGAGACGCACAGAACGGTTTTTACTTGTAGATTGGATTTAAAATGTTTGTGCATCAAAGCGGGTAAAGGATTTTTGACCGATGTTGTGAAGCTACATATCAATGTATACACCGAAAGACAGACATAGACTTCAGATTATTTGAGTCACCAATTAGATGTGTGTTATTGTTGTATTTTAACATTTTTTATATGGATATTCATTTTTGGGTTAATTTGTCAGGGTGTCTTGCACTGTCTTTTAGAGGCGGTGGGCCTAACATCATAGATTAATTTATTGAAATAAAACATTTAGCCCTAGGGAAAGCTGTAGAAGCACTATTTCACACAGCAAATGCCATACATTTAATAGGTGTGATAATTGTTTAGGCCGTCATTTTCTAACTAAATTTATCACAAGACGAGATGGCTCAACAACTTCCTTGGAGAAACCCAGATGTGTACTGATTTTGAGTTCACACATTATTGTGTAATTGTATGTTTTTGTCTCTCTTGGTTTATTTTAGAATTGTGAAACCCTTCTCACCGTAACACGTTATCCCATAGATTGTTTTTCAGATCAGTAAATGGATCTCATCAAATCAAAATGGACTTCGAGTGTTCAAATACGGTTTCAGTGTTGGAGGACAAGAGGATTCTTTTAGTGTTACATGGATATAATAAATTCAGAAGTCAGTTAATGTATTACACTTCTTAGAAATGTAATGTGATGGCATTAGTAGTGGTTCTGAGGTTAGAAGTAAATTACACAGAGCCAGTGTGTGATTAGAGAAGCTGTGGCATGGCTTTTAAAGTTCACCGCCCCTCAGGATATTTGATCGAGCCGCCGGCCTTTGATCAGTGTTAACATTACGGTAACCATGACAGTTTATTTTCAACTACCAAAAAAAGACCATTTGTGTCAGAAAACAATCTCCCCTTCCTCTGACATGTTGGCACGCCGCAAAAGAAAAATGTCAGGGTCAGTGATGGGCCATTAGCCCAGAGTGAGTTCCTTTTGTGGTCCAGGATCCATTTAAAACACCTTTTTAGTCTTCAACAGATGGTACTGTGACACAGCAACCACAGGTGCTGACCTGGGCCTTAACTTGAAGACATTTCCAAAAAACCACAGGACATACAGCACCAGAGAAGAATGAGAATGTCTGCCCAGAGCGTGAATGACACCATGAATGTGTAATACAGAATTCACCTGCTTAGCACAGCTGTATTGTAATGACTTGTACATTTGATTGACTACACAGTCACCCTCTATTCATCGGTATTATACCCTTTTCTCTTTCATGGAGGTCGCCCCTCCCGTGCTGCAAATGTCATATTGCTTTAATGAGAACTGCACTGTAGCCCACAATGGAAGCGTTTCAGCCAGATTAAATGTATCACTGTGCTGAAACTTTCCTTTCGCTCCTTTGCTCCTATTGTGACACAGTGGTTTTACAGAGCAGCTTGTTGCTGAAAAACAAGGTTAAGAAGATCAGTATCAAAGGAGGAGTGTTTTTGTGTGGCTTGCAGGAGAGTCTCGCTTCGGGTTTCCACCTGAAACACAAAGGTGTTTTCTTACCTGATTTGTATTCATTCACACAATGAGTGGACCTGCCTCTCTTGTTTCCAAGTAAGGAGAGTCCAGACGAGACTTTTGTTCGCCCTATCATCGGATACGTGCATGTTGCTTCCTCCAGTACGAGCCTTGGAGCCCAGCCACAGGCTTTGTCCTGGATGGATTTTTTCCTGCCCTTTTTCCTCTTCTTTGTTGCTCTGTGTATGTTCTAAGGAACCATTTCAGTTAAATGTTTCAGCACTACTGCTGTTTCTTTTGTTCCTTTTGGCTCCTGTGTTATTTCAATAATACCAAGCCTTGTTACCCTAAAATTGCCTTGTCAGAATCCAGTTCCCACAAATTAGCAGTTTAAAGTGTTTCAGTCTATAGGAGCCTGAAGTTCAGTCCATTCTGGCCCATGTGCTGTCAAATCATAGATAATGCTGCCTTTACAGTGGTACTGTGCAGATGAATGTGTTTGATTCAGTCAAACTCCTGAAAACATGATGTGAGTAAATATTATTCTTGTTTTCAGGGGTTTTTCCTGACTGTGTCCCCGGAGTCAATCCTGAAGGTGGCGAAGCACGCTTCAGACAACAACAAAATCTTCTGCATGAACCTCTCAGCACCTTTCATCAGTCAGTTCTTTAAAGAGCCCTTGATGAAGGTCATGCCTTACGTCGACATCTTGTTCGGCAACGAGACGGTAAGTGAAACAAGACATGTGTTCAGGCCTCTTTGGGACAGATATTGTGTTTGTTAACACGTTGCTTTGATTAAGATGCACAGATGTTTTTGTGTGTATGCTTATATTTATCTCCACAAAGGAGGTTATATGTTAAGTTGTGTTTGTCTGTTTTAGGTTTTGGTTATTTTGTAGTATATCTCCAAAACCTGTTTGAGTGAATGTGCCATGGGCCGAGAAACAAGTGATTCATTCTGTGGGGGGGGGTCCGGATCTGATAGTGTCACCATGTGTCCATATACCAAGTACTCTTTTTCCCTTCCAATTCCTTCGTCCATGACAAATCTATCCGTATAAGCCATGCCCATTTCTGCCATAAAATATTTTAGAACATATTGAATTTGAGCATAACAAATAAGGTTATAATGATGTTTTTAGCAATGCTAGTAGCGTGGCACTAGGGATGGCAATGTCAGTCTGTTGGTCAGTCGATAGGTCTGTCCACCACTTTAGTCCAGACTGAAATATCTCAACAGCTATTGATTGGATTGCCATTAAATCTTTTGCAGACATTCATGGTCCTCCGAGGATGAATCCTAATGACTTTGGCAATCCACTGACTTCTCCTATACTGGCACCATGTGCTTGACAGACTGAAATGTCCTGACAACTATTGGATGGATTGCTGTGAAATTTGGTACAAACTTCCATGTCCCCCACAGGTTGAATTGTAATAACTTGTCGTTTCCTCTAGTGCCATAATTGGGTCTAAATTTTAATTTGTGACCAAATACCTGCAAAGTTAATGATGTTCCCATCAGCTTCAGCCTACTTTGTGTTTAGTGATATTTAGTAAATATTCTCATGCTAACACATTAAACGTAGATGGTGAAAATGGTAAACATTATACCTGGTAGCATTGTCATTGTGAGCATGTTAGCAAACTGACATTAGCATTTAGCTTAAAGCCTTGCTGCTCATAAGTACAGCCTCATAGAGCTGCTAGCATGACTGTAGATTTAGTCTTGTTGTTTTATCACTTTTAATACCGATCTTCACCAAATTTAGTACATAGTACATATATTTATTAGTTTTCTGATATGCCTTACCTCCTGCCTATACGTGTCCAAATTCTTGTAAACGTAGCCTGTTTGATGTAAACTGAAATAACTCTTGAACACCTCAATCAGGATCAGGATATATCAGCATTTAATGTATGTGAGATGCAGAACCCAGAACTAGATGCAGATTAAGTACTTCTGAATTTTTTCCATTATTAATAAAGAAATCCCAAGGATTGTGCAGTCTTGGTGGAGGTATGTGCTCTCCGACTATATCCTCTCACCTTGTTCAAAGCAAATTCAAAATGCCATGTCCACTGTTTCATTCCACTCATTTCACTTCAGTATCCATTTAACTTCTCACTTATCACTGCCCCATAAAGAGAGGAATAAGAATTAGCCCAGTAATAATTCATCTCAGTCGCGTCACCATTTCATGCTGGTTGATCCATTGATTTTTCTTGGCTCTGTGGAAGTCAGTAACTGGTCCGAGGTCAAGCTGTGGTCACAGACCGAGGTGCTGCTGGGAAGTATCCTCTAACAGGCCAGCTGAGTTTGTCTCGGAGGCAACGCCTGGACAAACTGCACCTTCGCGGGGGGAGGAGGGGGAGTGGATGATCACTGGACTGAACCTCGCCTCCCCGCTGCTAAAGCTACTAAACAGAGCCATGTCTTCAGGTTAGAGATGGGGTCCACAGAGCAGGACAGAACTGGAAGAAACTGTTCAGCATTTGAGGATTTATTGCTTTTGCTGACTTTAGCTTTTTCCTCTTTTCTCTCCTCTCCCAACATAAGACCTCCCTTTTACATATGCACCTCTCTCTCGCTCCCTAATTGCTTTGAGGAACGATTCTGTCTCCTAAACCATGGTGTACATTTTGCAAGCGTTATGTATTTTCCAGTGGGTGGTACTGTAACTGTTTGCTTAAGAAGTTTGCTCACACCTCCAGTCATTACAGTTTAATGACTCTCGATAATTGCAATGTATGTTTGTTGAAGGAGATTATCTTTTGGAGTCCCTGTCAGGGCTTGCTCTCCGGAACTGAACCCAGCCTAGACCACCAAAATAAGGGATTCAGTGGGAAACAGAGGAGATATTCACTGCTCAGCTGCCTCAAGCAGTGCGGTCTTCCAGGGTCTATAGAGGACTAATGCCTGTCCAGAGTGTTTTGACTCCTTTTGGCCTTCCTCTGTGTTGGCTGCTTGAAGGAGGGAGCGGGGAATGACTGCTCATACAGTCGAGCCCTAGACCTCCCATTGTGCACAAGCCAGACAAGGTTGGCGGTCATGCAGTGGTGCATGGTGAGTGACAGGCAACAGGGCTGCCTCGCTGGTCCAGCCCCCCTAGCTGTCCTCTCACCCCAACTTCCACCCCCCTAAGTGATGGATCAGCCTCAGCCCACGATGCTTTCATAACAAGTCAATGACAGTCAGAATCATGCAGACTGACTCCTATAGCCTTGCAGAATGTGCCATAAGGGAAGGCTAATGTGTCTGCCTGTCTCTCCTTCCTCTCCCACACTTACTGAGTCACGATACAGAGCTACACACACTTGGGGAAATATGTTTAAAGCAGCTGTAAGATCTCATGTTTTATAAGTGACTAATAATAATTCTGGGCAAGATTGAAGTTTTTTAGAATCGAGTGCTGCGTTATTTGTTCTGACTGGGATCTTATTTCAGTCAGATCACAATTCCCTTTTGATTGTTTGAAATTCCAAAACTGTCGCGCAACACCGCAGACTCCAAAAATGTCAATAGCCTTGGTTTCTTCTCTTGTTTTTGCCTGTATTCTGATGTTGAAATGTGTCTGTGAGTCTACCCCTGGTAATTCTGCTGTAACTTGATCCTGCTGGTACTTGTTTGAAACCTGGCATCAGCAGGCCCTCCCTGGCCTATCGGTAGTCTCGTACTTATATAACAGTCTCCCATCCATCCTGTAATTACTGCCTTTTTGGGGCATAGTGTAGTGTCTGTTCCTTAACTGGTGGCGTGGCTAGCAATGCCATTTCTGCATTGCCAGGGCCTCTGAGATGGTGCCGACCAAGGCACGTAGACATCAGACGCTACTCTGCTTAATTGGCAAACATGTCGTGTGATAACCTGGGAACAGCGCAGACCTAATTGAGTCCTCCTGTGCTGTCCTCCTCTGACTACCTGACATGGAACCCAGGGCATTACATTTCCTTGCATTTAATGGCTGCAGTTAATTAGGCCCGAATGAGGGAATCATTACTGCTGGAAAAACCACATGCCAGTGGATTCACTGATAAAATTAGCCACAATTTGCTTTTGCTATATGAGCATAAGAGATAAACCACACAATGGGGGGAAAGGATTGGACCATTACTGGCGGATTTGTATTGTGGAATTTTAGACATATCATAGACAAATGGAACGATTAATCAAGACTGAATTAATCACTCTGACTTATGGTTTTTTTAAGCCAGGATTCATGGCTTTCTCAATTTAGATCATTTCATGTGCTGGGGTCTTTTTTTAATCTGCGCAAATGGTTTAAAAATGTGATTCCATAATAAAATGGTGCCACAGATGAGGAGCTTAGTTTTTTTGCCCCACAGTCAATACCCAACAACTTCCTCGCTCCTCTGCCATTAACATTATATACCACCCCCATACAGGAGCTCTTCATGCCTTCCATTGCTGTCCAATGCGTTCAGCAGCTCCACACTCAGAGGGAGCTTATTTTTATGGGTCCCAGCCCCGTCTTCCAAACGAGAGACAGCCATTGTAATTGAATACTCAATAGGTGAGCCATTTAACAAAAGTGGAAATGGCATTCGGCTATGTATTAATGTGCTTTGCTGAGGCAAAAGGAGCCATCATCATTTCAATGTTCAAGCTGTTTTAAAAGAGCATTTAGCCTGCCATCTCTCCAGGCCATGAGAGCAAAATGACACGGATTTCTTCCTCCTCTGTACTTTGTGTGAATGTTCCTCGCCTAATATTTTGTATGGTTATCTTGCTTATTTTCCCATCCATCCCTCAGCACCTCTCCCTGATCTAGGTGGAGGGATACAAGCAGCTCTACAGAAGGTTACTGTCATGAAAAGCCCCTCAGGCTTTTTGGCTCTCAGCCCTATTTTTCTCCATCTGCATGCAGTGTGTGTTGGGTGGAGGGGGCTCTAATGATTTTTCCAGGACAGGGCTGAAGTGGGTGTACAAGTGTGTGTGTGTGTGTGTGTGTGTGTGTTTGCGTGGATGGAAAAAAAAAAGGCAGGCAGAGGAGATACATGGGCAATATAGCGTCATTTCTTAACATCTCTCCAGATTCGTCATTTGGCTTTGTTTGTTTGATAGACTGCTTGGAAGCCTTATCTCTGTGGCGAGGCCCGTGGCTATTTATCGCCCCGGTGACGTATGCGGGACTGTGGAGGTACGTGCTCTTTGCTGTCAGTATGTGTGGATGATGGCAAGTTCACTAAAGGCCCCTTAGGGTATGAGGGGTGTTCTCGCAAAAAAAAAAAAGAATAGGAGAAAGAATTTCCCCTTGACAGCTCACCCACAGCGGACTCGAGATGTACTTCTCAACAGTAGCTTGGGGAAAATATCCTGTCTCACTGCCTAAAACAAAGAGATATGAGAGCCAGATTAGCGTATTACAGAAACAGCTTTCCTTTTAGGCTCTTCTCTCTCTCCTCCTGTCAGAGCTGTCTGCGGAGAACAGGGAAGAACATGAGACATTAACCTCCATGTGTTTATTCACAAGGCCCCACAGGCCAACTGGGAGGATGAACACAGAACCATCTCTAAAGCTAGTGAAGCGGAACAATCACAATGTGTCATTGGAGGGAAAGACATGAAGTATTAGCTGCTGCTCTCCTTTGTGTCTTTCACAACTGAAATTTAATTGAATCTGCTATTTCTGCAATGAGTCACATGCCTTCCGTTCAGCGCCAGAGTACATTGACCTTCAGTGTGACGTACAGTCAGTGAGTTGTATGAGTCATAGCGCACACTAGCTGTGATGATTTGCTAAATGCAAAAGCTGCCTGGTTTTATTTATTTTCTGAATACTAGATCAGTGGTTCGCAACCCCAGGACCAGGACCCCCCACAAGATGTTTAAAAAGACTGAAAATAAGGAAATAATAAAACATTTGTGCTAAGTAAATTGTTTATTTTTTCTGACTTTTCTCTAATCAATCATTAGTTGAACTGCTCACAGCTCATAGACACAAAATATAAATAAAAGGGCTAAAAACCACCCCCCAAAAAAAACACTGAAAGAATTGCAATAGCAGTTACACCTAATTCAGCTTATTCAGGCTGCAAAATATAATCATATAGCATAACATGTAAACAGGCCTGATGAAAAGAACAGGGGAATACAACAGCTGCGTTGCTGAAAAGTCATTACACTTCAGACTAGTGGGGTTTTTCTTGACAAAGTTGATCCACACACTACTCAGAATGCACCTGTAGTCCACTTTTGGGCCACGACCCCCTACCTGGGAATTACATCATCAATAAAGCAATCTGACTCCGAGCAAGTGGAAGAAGTGCTTGGCTGCGTGTCAATTTTGGCACAGTGGCCACAATAAGAGGTGCAAGTCACATGACATCCACTAGACCAAAAATGTTTTCCCATACCCAGTCATTACAAAGGAAATGACAGTAAAATGAGTCATTTTTCTGAGCATCACAAACACTCCAAAATGACTATTTGTGTTCACATTCACAATTTTAGCCATTAGATCCAATAACAATGTGCCCAGTGAGCAGCTTTCATTGGAGTGAACACGTTGCCATCTTGGAACACAGTATCCAGTCATCCATGCCACCAGCACTAAACAACTAACAAGTCTCCTGGTGAGGTGTTTACTTCCTGTTTGACATGCTCAAATGTAGTCTTACAGTAGCATAAAGTAGGAATGTATTTTCGGGTGACTTGGTTAGTTAAGATCATTGGTGCCGACCTGCACTCCATTCAGGACTTATACACGTCCAGAGTCGGGAAACGGGCAGGAAACCTCATTGCAGATCCTTCACACCCTGAACACAACACAACCCGTTCCATCTTCTCCCCTCTGGTAGGCGCTACAGAGCACTGTACTACAAAATTAACAGACTGAAGTACAGTTTCTACCCACAGGCCATCACTCTGATGAACACTTAACAACAGTCATATAGCGTCAGGAACAATCCCTGTCCAATAACCCTGTGACACTAACATCCACTGTACCTGTATATCTATGTCCTCGTTTATGTAAATATGAACACTTTTTAAAACTAGGTAAATAGTATTGTACATACAATACTGTCATATCCACCTACCTCATGTATATAAAGCAACCTGTTACAATAATCCTAATTTAGTTCAGCACTATTTGCACTTGGCACCATTGCACTAATTGTCTTACTGTTTACAGATGTTACTATTGTTGTCTTTGTATTGCCACACTTATGTCTTCTAAATGTATGTCTACTTCTGTGTATGTACATAGAGAGCAACGTAAAAGCGGAGTCAAATTCCTTGTGTGTGTGCACACATACCTGGCCCATAAACCTGATTCTGACTCGAAATAATATGAGCAACTATAAGCTTGAGCAATGGTGGGTTTTACTGCTTATGAATTCACCTTTTCATTTGTAAGAGGAAGATTGTGTTGTTTCTGCTTTCGAAAGTTACACAGTCTCCCCAAAAAGGTTGGGAACCACTTCACTAGATCAAATGAAGTGTTGCCAAAGAGATAATGTGACAATTAAACATTCAGCCTTTTCCTGTGTGCATGCGAGCAGAAAGAAGATTCAGCACAGAAGAAGAACTCCAACATTCCTCTGTTTTTCCTGGCCTGGCTGTTTGCGAGTCATGGTACTTTGGGAGCCAGCACGGCTCCACCAGAGGAGTCCGACTAACCACTGTAATTGTGCCGTGCTGAAGCCGCCTTCCCCAACCCTGGGATTGAACCATTAAATATTTGAAAATGCCGGGGTTAAGAGAGGGGGGTCTTTGGCAGTGCGACGTGAAATGTGAGACCATAGAGCATCTTTAACAAGGAGGTGGATAGAAAGCCAGCCAGCCTGCCACTCGGGCAGCCAGGGCATACGGTGGAGTCCTCTGAAGGAGAATAATTATGGATGTAAGAGGAGATATTGCGCTGGGAGCAGATCAATAGTACCCACGTTCTGCTGGCGCTGAGGCCAGTGTATTTCTCTCACAGCAGGAGAGAGTGCAGGATATCAGCTTGTTGCTGGAGGGACTCGCAGAAGTTTGAACACCGGCGGGCTTCCCAGATAGCCTTACAGCCCTCATGCCTGTCCTCCCCTCAAATCACTGCTGCTTGCAGTTTGGCTGGTTGCTTTCCCCTCATCTCCAATTCTCTTATCCGCACAGAGTTGGCGGGAAGACTGGCCTTTGTCTACTCGTGATTGTACTCCCACAGTCCAGGCTATACAGTCATATTTTCCAGTGTCGTTTGGAGGACTCCCCTATTCTCCTCATGGTTAGAAAATGCTGGATAAGAAAATGACAAAGACATAATCAACAAGCATGATCTACCCACAATTAATTTGCCTCATGCCATGGATAGTGAAACTTATAGGCTCATTTTAGAAATGTCCGTTGATCCCTCTTGAACTGAATTCAATTATTGTTTTTCTAATCTATTGTGGGTTTTTTGATTGCATCATGCCAAGTTTTTCCGTCTAGGGAAGCCATGTTGTTATTTTACTCTCCTGCAACATCTATCACTTGTTAGCTGTATACATTATATGTGAAATCATTTAACCTCCTTGTTGAAGGGCCCATGCCCTCCATGCAGTTTTCATTCTGGAAAATGGCCATATCATGCCACATCAACAGATAACACAGTGGACATAATCTCAATTTTTGTATGGCCAATTTATTCAGACAAAGCCCTCATGTCCCTTGTGCACACAAATGGTTTGAATTATTCTGAGAGCTTTTTTTCCTCCCTGGGTTTTTCATTGTCTGAAGCATGCAAGTCCCTCCAGAGCAGATCTTTGTTTCTCATTAGGGGGTAAATAGAGCAGGCCAAATGCTCATATGTTTATTATACACAGGAGGGCATGGTCACTGTTGACAACAGTTCACTGCAGGAAAAAGCAGTTTGCTTTCTTGACCTTTGTTTGCAGCGCCTGCAACCAAATGTCTGTTGAATTTACTAGATAATAAGCTGCGAGAAACTGATGGACTGCGATGAAGTTGGGTTCAACCTCATCAAAGGTTTTTATAGAGCAGCAAAGACGTGAAAAATAAACGCATAATCATCACAACACGATAAAACATCTGCAAAGATGTCAAATGTGTGTGCATATATTCATACAAAAAAGAAAAGAGAATAACTAAACTGGATTACAAACATGACAACAAAATTGCAAAATGATAGAAGTAGTGAACAGCAACCGAAAACTAGGTTTTAAATCTTGTATTTCTACGTATAACGTTAAATATTTGTGACTAAAAAACAACAATCGAAGTTAAAGTTAGAAAGAACATCTTTAGCTACAAATTAATAGTAGTTGACACTCAAAAGGTTACCTAATCTGGTTCATCACCGTGTGTGGACTGTGTGGGTGTGTTTTCAACAAATTTGACTCACTTGCAACATAAGCAAACAACTCAGTGTTGTTGTTGTTGGATTCTTATATTGTTACTTTCCGACTGGTGCATGGAAAAACACTTTTTCTTCTTTAAACCAGAGAGAATAGCACAGGCAAAACTCAAATACATAAATATTTCATGTGAAATAAGCAGTATTGTTATAACTTTGGCAGATAATAATGTGTTTATTTAGGCTCCATAGACTGTATAAAACATGGACGTAGTGTCCGTGACGTCACCCATAGGTTTCTGAAGAGCCGCTGTGAAGCTCAAAGTGGGCGGGTCCGGTCATTGCGGGCTGAATGAAGCCTGGTTGCTGAACCACCTAGTGGCAAGCCACCTGAGAGGGCACCCGCCTTTCACTCAAAGCAGCCATGTCCTTAATTATGAATCACTTTAAGCCTTAATATAATTAACATGACTGAGTTATATAAAAATTCACCCCCCTCACAGTTGTCGTGAATGGGGAAATTAGCTATAGAGACCAAAACCATATTTTGTACCATGATGTAAACATGTTTATTTTGCCTGTAAAGTTGGGCATTTTAACATGGGGCTCTGTGGCGATTCACTCGCTTTTGGAGCCGGTCTCAAATGGCCATTCGAGGAACTGCAGTTATTGGCACTTCCGCGTTGGCTTAATTTTTCAGCCCCGAAGGTTGCCACTTGGTAGGATCCCATTACTGATGAAGAAAATAGGTTTTCAAGGCCTTTAGAAGCAGGTTATAACTAGAGGGCATTTGGAGTACTTAAAACCACAAATGCTGAACAATTCCGCAAAACTTCATGTATTGAACTCTGAAAATGTGCCCCAAAGATTGCAAGTTGATTTCATATGCGTGACTAAGAAACAGCAATCCTCTAACTGTGGTAAGTCCTGGATCCTGAAAAATTCAATCAGGCGGATCTTGACCATGCAAACTTCCAAACAGTCAATAAATCTTACTGAAGCCAAACTTAACTCAGCTTATATTTTCCCAAGTAAGTTATTCAGGTAAATGTATGGGCCCTAATTACATTTACTTGATCACCTTTTGACTCCAGTGAGTCACTCTATCAAGAGAGGTGAGATCTGTTGAATGCTGCGGCTAACCAGTTTATGTTGCAAAAGTAATCCAAAATCTTTGAATAGTAAAATCAGCTGGACATTTAAGTGGAATTAGAGTTGTAAGAACTAGTGAAAATCTACTGCATTAGTTCTGCTTGTTGAGCAAACCCTTTCATCCATTTTTGCTTCATCCAGCGTTGTTCCCTGAGAGATAGCCAGTCTCCGGCAGTCTGACGTTGTGCACTGACCCCTTGTTAGAGCCCAGAGGTGAGATGTGTGATAGAGGCCCTCAGTGCTGATAAGGCCATCAGGCTGATAACTAACTCCCCCCAGCACAAAGCTGCTACTGATGCTGCCCCAGCTTCCATTAGCCCCACCAGACCGGCTGAATGCCTGCATGTCCCCTCCTGCTCTATCTGAGGTTACATCCTCTCTTCTGAGCCCCTTATGCAAACCCTGCTTTCCCATGCTGAGATTGCTATCAGCGGAGATATTTATGTACTGCACATGTTTCCGATTGTTTAACCTTTGGACCTGTGCTGTAGGAGCTGCTTCTGTCCCTGTGGGCTTGCTGAGAGACCTCTCTCCTGCCCTTGTAGGCAGACTGAGATAGATGGGAACAGAGGCTGTTGCTAGAGGTGTGTAATGGACTGGCAGGCAAGGGCACTGTTGAAATTGGTCACATGAAAGCTTAGGTCAACTCTGCACTTGCTTTCAAGTTTGGACAAATCAAAATAGATTTAAAGGGAAACGTTCAACCAAATTATTTTTGTTTTTTTTCTTTGATTCTGGTTCGATTTTCAGTACTATCTAATAAATTGGCACACTTTAATGCTTAGGAAATCAGACACCATGTATTGCTCTATAGTAAAGCTTTATAGCCATTCATTTAAGCACAACACATCTCCCTAGTTTGTGACATCAAATACTTGCAATCAGTTATCAACTTAATGCCCCAAATGCCAAAATATAAATTTCAGATGACAAATAAGGAAGTTGCTAGGAATGTCCTGATTAAGTTTTATTTGGCCTTGATCCTGAGCCGAATCATTTTTATATTGGATATCTGCCAATACCATGTCTGATCCGATACTTGATTGTTGATTAAATATGTAGTTAACACTTATATATGTATCCGAAACCATATTAAGAAAAGTTTAAATGGTGAATGTGACCCCTGAAAAGGATGTGATGAAATCTGCTCGAGAGAAGACATATCCCTTTGTTGGAGTGGTTGGAACTACATTAACACTCAGTCCACTTGCAATTGAACGGTGGTGTTACAGAGTGATACGTCTTCCCTCACAAATGATCTTTGGCTCAACAAGAGACAAGTTTGATTTTGGCCTGCCATCATCATGGAATGAATATTAATTCCTTGAAAACTGCAAATGAACTTTGCAGAGGAGCGGTTGTCCAAATCTTGTCACACAATTAGACACTTCACAAATTATAATAGGAAAACATTATGCAGACTGTTTTTTATAATGCACAGCTATTCAGCCTTCAAACATATTTAGTGTGATTGGTAGGCTTAGATACTGAAGCAGTATCAGATCAACAGATACTATATTTTAATTGATTTATATTGGGGCCAAAAAACATGATGGGACATCTCTATTTCTAAGCTGAAGTGACAGTGGAGTTTATAGCAGTGCATTATATAATGAACATATCCTAAGGCTAGCATTTGACAGAAGTTTAAAGTTAATACCATGTTATGGCACTCCAGAAGGTATTGCAAATGTAAATGCTCGGTCACACAACAATCCACCATCTGGTGAACAGTGGACGGAGTTGTATAAGGTAGAGGGGAAAATAATGGAGTTATTTTTAAAAGAAGATCTCAATTGCCAGCTGGTGTTTTTTATGCTTTTTCACAACTTTGCTTCAAGACATTAGAGAAACACTGATAAGAAGACAAATTTAAGGTAATGCGTTTGGGAGTTAAAGGAAGCCTAGTTTGATACTCGGCTAAACTGTCTGTGCATGACAGATGTAAATTTGTCGGTAACCAAAAAAAAACTGACTTGCAGGTTGAACCTGTACGATCGCGCCCAAATGTAAGAAAATAAGTAGGTAGAGATGAAACATGCCACTTAATGGATCGGGAAAAACGAACGTGAAATGCCATCAGTTGTTGTTGTGTAAATTCCCAGAGGCAGTAAAAGCGACTCCTGCCTCACTGGAGTGTGTTGCTCCGTGTGTGTTTACCCTCATGTTTGTGGCATGTCATGCTTGAGCAGCATTGCTGCATTCTCCTGGGAGCTACAGGAGGGCTCTGTGCAGGTGATTTATTCCTCCTAATCTGTCCTGCACAGTAACAGGCGGCCGCCTTCCTTCCGCCCAGCATGAGTGAGGTTCTATCAGATAGTATGATCATATTATCAGCCCACATATCTTGGAGGTGGCAGTTTCCTGTTCAGCAGCACCTGGACTCGTGCTGTGGGGTGACGTCCCGACATCCAGGACGAGTCATGTTTGTGACCCAGAGGCCAAGTCAAGGGCACTAACAATCCCCGCTGATGCCATCGCCTTGATTAGTTATTCATTCTCCAACCCCACTCACCACACTCAAATGTATGCTGTAGTAATCTGGCTGGAAACGCTTGAGTTGAATGCCAGATGTTGTTTTTACTGGGCATTTATGGAAGCTGTCTGACTCACCTCAGTGATGTCTTATGCTTACATGCAGGGAATGAGGAAAACATGTCCTATACCATTGTTATATATATATATCTGTAAGTAGTGATAATTGCCTGAATTATTTAAGATGTCATGACCCAGTCATGCTCAGTTTAGTTTAAAAGGCTTCTACAGTAAGTGATTTGTCATTTCCAACTGATCTGTCCAGACCTAATCATTTGTTCTCCCCTAGTTTGCACAGCTTGACGTGGCATATTTTCCAACCCTGTCATATTATTTTTCAAGTTAATTCCGCAATTGTGGAAATCAGTTCTCCATTAAATGATTGCAGGCTTAAAACTCTCTTTGAAACAAGCTCTTATTGAAATGCCCAGAAAGGAATAAGAAAACAGGGGTGTTGTTGTATTCCCCCCGCCACACACACACACACACACGCACACAATGTCAAATACAATTCAATTTCTGCCTCAGCATCAGCTTAAGCTAACACGGTCAAGCAAATGCCTGTTTTCTGAATGGCCTGGGGGAGTTACACATTTCAGCTTATCAACTTTTTATTAACCTTAGCACTGAGGTTTGCTCTTTGATTTAGATTCTTTGGGAAACACTGAAATTGGATGTTTTTTTTCGACTCTCACTCCTGCTGTGACATATGCTCAGCAACTTGTTACACAGTGGAGAAAAAATGCTTGCTTTGCTTTGTTACAGGGAATATTTTATCACGAGAGCCAATAATGTCTTTTCCTTTGGGTTTCCTCATCTACCATGGCTCTTTAAGAGAAAACCTGCATTAATGTTATGGCCAGTAGGAAACGTTTGTTATGAGATTCAGAGTAACCAAGTGGACATTGAAAAGTAAATAGTTTTCGTTTAATGATAAGTGATGAATGGTCAGTGTTCCTCAATATATCTCATGGGAAAATAACAATAGGGTTGGATTATTGTTGTTATGTTATGTCCACAGGTTACAAATATTTAAATAAAATAATTTTTATAATCAGTATTTTTATATTGGCAATAGATCACAAGACTACTTGTAAAAGGCATCGCTGCTAGTGAAGATCCCACAGTAAATGATCACCTCACTCTGCAGTTCCCCTCAGCCCAACAGAGCTGTATAGCTTGAGATTTTTAGCTCACTATTTCGATTTCTGGCCTGCAACTCCAGTGTTTTGGTTCCCACTCACGGCTCTCATAGCATCGTTTTCGGGCCATAGCAGGCAACTCTTTTCAGCAAAAAAGCTCTAAAAACCCACTTTACACTACCTATACAGCATCAAACGACAGACATACACAGTTAGCGACTAGCTGGTGAACATAGTGGAGCATTTAGCAGCGAAAGAGACAGATATTTCCCTCAGGAGTTGATACACAAAAACAGAGCTAAAAGGAGAGTGAATAGTGGGCTTACATTCACTTGAAGGACAGAAAGGGTGCTCCAAATTAATGCTAATGTTGCTCTGCGTCTATTTGATGTGTAAGTAGGCAACTGTTTGCTAGTAAGTTCAACTTAAAAAGTGATAAGTTGTCTGTGTTGTGCTTGTAGCTTGTTCGCTGTCCCCAAGAGGCCAAAAAATTTGCTCTTGCATCTTAAAACTTGGCTTCGCAGAAATCACATTTTATTGCATATTTGGATTGGTGAATTGCTCTAAATACTACAGTACTTAAGAGCTTCAGCAGCTGTTGCTATAGAGAAGAGTCAACAACAAAGCAGCGAAATCAGACCTCTTGCATATTCAGAGCATTTTGGCGTGGCAATCAGAAACAAAGCACTGCACCATAGTTGTTGGTCTCATCCAGAATTGACCCATAATCTGAAAATGAACTGATTAAAACTGCTGAATATATTTTCTGAGTTGTGCAAAGTGTAATTTCTAGCTTCTTACTTCCAGAACCTTGAATGCCCACTTTGCGCCTCTATTTGTGAGAAGGTATTAGAGAAGACTGAATGCAGATTGCTCAGTTTAGCTTCATTAAAAGGAAGAAAACAAAGTCTATACAGACAATACCCACATGCTGTGGCTGCACACACTGTTGCTAAATCAGGCCTGCTAGGCTCCTGTCACATACAGTGTCAAGGAAAACAAAGTGTGAAAACTGCCCTTTGCATGAAGTGTGTATTTCCTCTTTCATTTTGCTTGGCAAGATATTGTAGACTCCCGCCCCCCTGACTGGGCTCCGGATTATTAGCTTAAGCTCTCTAAAAATATCCCTTTGACTGTTTAAGCCTCTGACAGCAGCAACATCTCACACATTCTGATAGCTTTATACTAACTATGGCTGCAGAGGGCTCATGCACTCAGCCCGCCTTGTTATCTTTTACCTTGTTTGCCCGAGGAGGAGAAGGAGGAGAACTTGCAGGCCCCCGAAATCTGCAACAGTTCTCTCTCCTTCGGAATCAGACTTGGAGCGGATCATCAAAGGCGAGCCTGCAATCACAGCGATCTCCAAACAAACGAGATGCTTTTTTGAGCACGAGCGGATTTTGCCCAGATGTCACTCGAAGCACTTGTCATTGTTGAGACAGCTGTAGAAGCACATGGACCGTCATTTGAAAAGCGTCTACCGCAACATACCGAAACAGCACACATCAAATGTGAGACATACACAGCCTGAAACAGAAGATATTTGAATATTAATGCTATAAGCCCCTTAAGGAATTGTGACTTTTATTCCCCAGTTTTATTGGCTTGCCTGTGTAGTCCCAGTAATTGCATATTTACCACCATACAGTATTTTTCATACCAACATATTAAGTTTAGCTGAGCTTATAGTCCCAAATATTTTTGATGTTGGCATTCAAAACAGCTCATAGAAATTAATAAATTCCTGAAAGGGATTACGCTGTACACATGTGGCTCATAGACATCGCTTCAATTATCTTTTCTTCAAGCACCCACACTCTCTCGAAAGGCTTTTCGCACAAATATTATAGCTGCTAACTAGAGAGAGACGGAGGGTGAGATAGAGGCATGTGCCTCTATCAACAGTACCATTGTTATTCCAGCCTTCATTCATGTGTCTCTTTTAAATGCTTTGAGATGAAATATCACTGTTTTGACAAGACATTTTGCTCGTGTCCCTGCGAGATGCCTCATGCTGGTTGGTGACTGAACGTTCCTGAGGAGAAAAGTCAATATGTGGTTGTAAATAAATGAAAACAAATGTGAGATCTAAGCCCTCAATAGATTGAAAAGGCAAAGGGAGAAGAAAAGAAAACACTACTCACCTTTACTCATTATTAAACTGCTTCTTGGCTACAGAAGCTAATTGACTAGCCTCTCAACCTGTGTGTGTGGGGGGGGGGGGGGCAATGAATTGACATATTGCTGGCGCTGTGATGTTGATCCAAGGCAGAGAGCCATGAGGCTTTCCTCCAGGGACCAGTAACCTTATTGTTCCATGTCATCTCCTCCCCTTCTGTTTGAGGACCAGGTTGTCAACCTCTCCCCAAGGTCACGCAAATACCAGCCCCCCTTCTGCAGATAATTGGATTATTTAGAATCATAGCATCAACTTATTGCCCCGTCTGGGGTCAAAAGTGAATTATTGCACAAGGTTGTCTGTCATGATTTGTGGCATCGTTCTGAACTGACAAGCAACAGCTTCTGTCGCCAGTTAAAGGATCCTACCAGTGCTTTTGCATGTTTTGGCCTATTTACTACAAATCACATATTGGACATCACAGCTAACCATATTGCAAACCACGCAGGTGTGTTTTAGATTTTTGAATGTATTTTCCCATAATCCCACTATTCCAAACACCCATTGGTTTCCATTCATTTCTGTACAATGTGATAAATCAATTAGCAGACCCTGAAACTTGGCCCCCCAAACACTGGAATGGTTGGTTTACGTTTGTGCCGAACATATTCAAATGCACGATGTATGTTTTTTTTTTTTTTTTTGGGTTTTTTCCCCCCTATCATTCCAGGTGTCCATTGATTTCCATTCATCTCTGTCTGATGTAAAAAAAAAAAAAAAAAATTATAATAATAATTTTTTATATGTAGGCAGCATAGTGTAGTTTTTGGATGTATTTTTCCATGCAGCCATTGGTTTCCATTCTTTTTCAGACAATATGAAAATCAAATGGAAGAAACTTGAAACTCTTGAGTTGTGTAATCTGGTAAATTAAACTGTAATGCAGATGGATTTAAGTAGTTGCAACAATAAAGCAACTTTGCCAAAAATTTGAATAATGCAGACTTGTCGTTCATAGTGATAGATTAGGAAACTCAAACAAGTTTCAAGTCTGCTTATACATTTTTTAAATTTTATGGAAATGAATGGAAACCAATAGGAAACAGAAGGAAATACATCCAAATATCTTAAAACTATACAGCATGAATTCATGAAGACAATTCAAGCAAGTTTCAAGAGTTTGCCAACTGATTCTCATGCCACACGTTAATGAATGGAAACCAATGGTTTTCTGAAATGGTAGAAAAATTATACCTCAAAATCTAAAACAGCATATATTTGAAACCGCTGATCCTCAATGTCACATGATTTGTAGTTCAGGAGCAAGAACTTGCATAAACACTAGTATGGTCCTTAAAATTGCACCTGTTAGGAGACTAAAGATATATATATATATATAGTGAGTGTTAAATGCCTTCAGTGTTGGGAATTCCCACATATTCATGGTTTCAGTGGTGGTTTCGTGGCTGGAGGCTGACATGGTGTTATCTCATGCTGCCATGGTAAGATGAGATGAAGTGGGGTAATAGATTAAATGGGTGGGCTGCATGCCTATTAAATCAGAACTTGGCAGAGCAACACTAACTCAGGTTACTTATTCTCAAGTGACATGGTCGCACATGTGAGGAGCGGCAGCAGGCGAGATGTCTTTACTTCACGTCTGGACCGTGACATTCTGCTCTGTTTGTGACTCTGTAATTAACTGCTCATTTGTGTGTGTGTGTGTGTGTGTGTGTGTGTGTTTCTTTTCTAGGAGGCGGCCACATTTGCCAAAGAGCTGGGCTTTGAGGTGAGTTGACCAGCAATTGCACACTAAACAGATCCTAAAGGTTTATTTTTGCTGATAATGAAGTTCTTTTTGGACAGTGATTGATGTGCTATTATACTCTCCAGGCCTTGCAGCAGTTGCTATGGAAACCTGGCAGTCGTCATGGTTTCTTTGTTCAGCCAGCTCTCTGTTATGACGCACTCTGCTAGGTCTGCACCCAACATCGCCTACAGATGTTATTTATTGAATTCTGAAAAGCCTCTTGGGAAGCTGAGAAGTTGGGCATGGTTTCAAGCCTTTCTCTGCAGGCTTGAGGCTCATCAGGTTGCCTGGTTAAAAAGCCTCCTCATTATCTTCATTGCACTCAGGGATGATACTGTATGTCTTCCCTTCACTGCTTTACACTGAATCACACTGTAGTCTTTTAATAACCAAATTACAGCCACCTGTGGTTTTAGATTATGGAAATGAAAATTACAGGGCTTGTTACCCCATAGAATGTACACTATGTATTTGGGGCTGCCTCTTCAGTGTAAAATGAATGTTCCCTTGGTCTAAATTTTGCTTGTATATTGCATATTCCTCACGCTGCTTTTTAAATGTGAAATCAAAAACAACAAATAGCCGGTGTGTGTGCGTATGTGAGTTTTTCAAATGGGCTCAGGTATTTTAAGTGCCTTCTCTCTTTCAAAGGTAGCGCTGCCTTGAATATGGCTCTGCTCTGTGTGAATAATTGTCATCCAGAATCACTAACGGTGTGATCAACGTGACTGGAATAGAAATGCAATCCTGATGGCAGTGACAGGTTTAAGAGAGGAGAGGAGAAGGGATGAAGGCAGGGGAGGGGAGGGGGGGGGCTCACATGGAAAAAAACACAAAGGACAAAGTGTAGACTCTCCTAGTAGTTACAATTCTTTGACATTTTCCATGTCAACCTGATTTGCCAGAACACTGAGAAATTGCACTGGATGAATGTGATTTCTCAGATAACATCAGTGGTTCACAGTTGTCTTTTTTTTTTCTCTTGTCACTTTCTGACAATTTTACTTGCCCCTGTACTGTAGTTGTACACTGACAAGTCTTCAAAATATCAATATATATATATATATATATATAGTAGCCTCTAGAACTTTGTTTAAAGCAGTTACATTGTTACAGCTGTATTATTGTCTGAGTGCAGAATAACCCTGATATAATTAGTATAATTGGTATAAAAAGGATATTTTTCCATCCCTAATATACAATACGTGAAATGTGTGTAAAATCACATACAATAATCAAAAATCACAAGCTTCAAGATTCATTACTGATCTTGGAAACAGTACTTTGACTAAAGAATCTTAGCACAAGATCCACTTACTGGAAATTTTCTAGAGCTTTCGGCCACGTCTTGAGACCTTCCTTCAGAGGATGGAGTTTGCTCAGTTGTCACGGAGATGGTTCACTTGTTTTTATGTAATTTCAGTCACCTGATAACAGGCGGTCGGATGTGATGCAAGAGATCAAATTAAATTTGTGTTAAATTCAATGAACTATCTTCAATTAGTAAGTCTGCAATTTGCAAAACATATATACGAACTATAGTAACTCTTTTTGACAACATCATCCATAATTACTCATTCATTTGGCATCAGACTTTTGTAAAATGACACAATTTAATCATCAATAATATGATTCTACTATAAGATAATGAAAAATAACTGATAATTATCATCCAGTTGTAGCACAGAATATACCTTTTATTTTATTATAGTTATTCTGTCAAATTAACACTAAACATCTGAAACATAATGCTATAATTGGATATTCTTATATTTGCTGCCCAGTTGTCAATATCTGACCCAAAAACACTGCATGATGTACTTTTAATGTATTCTGAAACATTGTTATCACATTATGGGTGACTA
The DNA here is from genome assembly GCA_011952105.1 of Coreoperca whiteheadi. Classification (NCBI taxonomy): domain Eukaryota; kingdom Metazoa; phylum Chordata; class Actinopteri; order Centrarchiformes; family Sinipercidae; genus Coreoperca; species Coreoperca whiteheadi. The sequence continues at coordinate 15,425,742 of CM022492.1, forward strand.
ACAAAAAAGGCAGCAGCACTTCTTCAGTGTAAATACAAGATGAAAAGCGTCTCCTCTCCAAAACAGCAATCAGCAGATCTGAACACAGTCGCCTGATTGTGATCTGTTTCCTTTAAATGCTCAAAGAACTATCTGCATCTCAGCTCTAATTGAATCTTTCCCTGGCTGTGTTTCTCAAACAGCCTGCAGTGGAGATGATCACTCTCTCACCGGCTTCAATACAGAAACACAGTTTAGCACCGTTGTAAAGCTTTTATATTTCACGGTTTGTTGATTTATGCCTGATCAATTGCCACACAATCGTAAATATTGCCATTTGTCAGCTGTAAACTAAATTGACAATATCATTTGTCAATTCATTAGTTTTGCACTCATGTTATTTTTCTGCATTCTTTTGACATAGGAACTTAAGTCAGGTAAGTGTTTCTGCCAGGCAAAGAGGAGGAAGTTGCCTGTGTGTTTGATTATGTGTGTTTATGTGAGTGCAACTTGCCCTGCTCAACAGCCATGACGCTTACCCTACCACCTCTGGTCCTTAGAACCTTTTAGCTCCCAAACCTAAAGTAGAGCGCCTATTTTATGTCAGTGTACATAAAACCAAATGGTGACAATGTGCCGAGGCCTTTTCGGGTTTTGCATTCAATGTCTGGAGGAGTGCTTGTGGTTACATCCAGTCACAGTGACAAATTGCCTTTTTTTTCCCGCCATCGCCTGCTAACAGCCTCTGTATTAACCTCACCATTAGCACTTACTTAGAGTGTTACACCCATTTTTCCTCAGCCCAGGGTCTCCCCGGACCTCTCAGGGCTGATTAAAGGACATTTGGGAAGCATTTAGAGGTGTTAAAGCTCATTGGTTTGAGTGAGCCACTGTGGCTGGTGGTATTTGAGCCTATCTCTCTGATTACTCCCATAACCATAGTATTTGCTCGCCCTGAAGGTGCTTGAGTGTTAGCTTTGATACAGATGCTAGAGGCGTCTACGACCCTTAATGCTAGCTCCTCGGTGTGCTATATTACGGAAAAGCAGAGTCCACCCCACTGCGAGACGGCGATAAAGACATTCCACCTGCTCATAGTACATCATGATGAGTTAATAATAAAGTAGCACTGACAGGTGTGGGTTTTTTTATCCCTCTCATGATCAAAGGCAAGCACTCCAGAGAGTTCTGTCGTCTCCAGGCGAGAATATCCATTCTGTGCAGATGCTGAGGAGAGATGGCCTGTTTCAGGATGAGAATGATACAGTACACACACCACCTATCCCTTCAGCTCGCAGAAGTAGCTTTATCTGACAACAGCATATCTTCACACGCTTATTTTCATCTCACTTAGGGAATATGGCATTCTAATATTTTACAGCTCTCCTGTAACTGCATGGAAACATCATTGAGCGCTCCTATTGATCTTTTTTCGAAAGGTTTTCATAGCCCATCTGGTTTCATTATCACTTGATCCGTCTGCCAGGATTGGAAAAATCTGACCTCTCTGTCACACTTGTGATCTTTGATTAACTCCTCAGAAATTGCTCTTCATGAAGCATTCATTCAAGTTAACATACTCATCCAGGGGTCTGGTGTTTTGTTTTTTTTTTGGTTTTTTTTTTTACAGACAGATGACATTGCAGAGATTGCAACGAAGACCCAAAACCTCCCCAAGGAGAACACGAAGAGGCAGCGAGTGGTGGTCTTCACCCAGGGCAAGGATGACACTGTTGCGACTGTTGGTAGGCCATTTTGTTTTCCGTTTTTGTCTGCTTATCTACACATAGTTCCACTTAAGTGCCACCAGAAGGCATCCCAACTTTGGCCCCTTTTGGGCATCTTTACCCTTCACTTAAACCTCATATCTCAAAACTGCAGAACGCAGCCTTAAATAGATGGTAGATCGCCGACTGAAGAGAGCAGAATGCTATCAGTAATTTCTTTGAAGTTAACCTGCAATATTGACACCAGATGTTAAAAAAAGAATGCTTGCGCTACATTCTGTCATTGCAGAGCATAAAATAAGTGCGGAGGATGCAGAGAGCAGGCATTGATTTGTGAAGTACTTCTAACTTTGTCTTGGACAGACTCCAGACCGGTCCTCAGCAATTTTAATGCTTTAACTCTTACATCCTGCCCTTTTTTTTTATCCTGCAAAATGCTGGCAGAGTGACCTTGAGGGGAGGGTTGACAGCGTTGGTCACCAAATCAATCCAATTTCCTTTGATTCAGGGCACATTTGTGAGTGGAACATTAAAAGGCAGTGTCATCATAACAGGGGTTGCAGGTTTAAGCGGTGTGGGGAGAGACGATAGTTTCCGATTACTGCTGCGAGCCTTTGCCTTTGTTTGGAGCCACAGGGTGTCTCTCCTCGTTGCCCTTGCAGTTCAGACTAGTCGTGCACGGGGAGAGATGCCCTCAGGTAAAGACTCCAACATATCACTCATCACTGGGAACTGCAGAGAAGGACAGCTACAGCAGGACTGTTAGCACTGCAGGACACACTTCACATGTGTCCAGTGTCCTCGTTTTTATACTGCTGGCAAGAGTATTTATGAGCTGAAGCTTTGTACTGTATGTAAATGATGGCAATTTTTTAAACACTCAATCATTAATCGTGTCTTTTCTGTATTTTCTGTTGTGATTTTTGCGGCCATTTTGACCAGGACTCTCAAGAGACTGGTATAATAATGGTTAAAGTGGCTATAATCAATATTTTATATATTAACAATAGTTTGACGTGAAATATGGCGCTATATGCCACCTGCCCAACAAGTGACAGTCAAACAAAGTTAGCGACTAGCTGGTGAACATAGTGGAGCAGATGTTTCCCTCCAGTGTTGGTGGTGAACAAAAACAGCTATGAGAAAATGTATTTATACAAGTATATAAATAAGATAATGTCACCATGGTATGTTCTCTGTGATTAGTTGTAAAGGTGCATGATATGGTTGAAGTTGGTGTCAGACTATTAATAACAATATTTTTTACAATAACAATATATGTATTTCACAATATGTCAAATGTATGCAAACTAACATTAAACAAATGCGTTCCACTCCTAAGGGCAACACTAACCGACGGCATACATTTTCAAAGTAGAATTCCTGGAAGTACATTTCCTTTCATGAGAATTTGAAAAGAAATCTTTAAGCAGAAGCCCAACAGCAACAGTAAAGAACAAGAATCCATCCATTGTGCTGGAGGTGATGGATAATTTCTGCCTGCTCCTCTCATTGCTCCTGCATGAAGACAAAGCCATGCGCAGCTGTGAACTTTATATAAAATACATGATGAATGCAGGCGGGATGAAAGACAATGTGTTTCAGATGTCATCTACAAAGGCAAACATGATAAATGTCATTGACTGTGCTATCATTGCAGTAGAGCAGTTACAGTAGTCGGTGCAGCAGAATCGGTGTATTTGTGTGTGCGTGAACATCGCTATTCATACCAGCCAAATAAATGTCAATGTAAAAAGAGAATTAAAGATTTTCATTTCCCAGCGGCGGCGCTCTAATAAACTTGATCTCTCATTTTGTTTGCAATTTGTCCTCCTGTCAGGATTTGATCATTTGCCAGCCTCTGCATGTCATGTTAAACCATTTTATAGTGATTAAGGATGGGAGAATGCCTTCCCCCGTGGTATAATTCTCCAAAAAGAGATGTCAATTTGTTATTGTTCTCTTTTTTCCTGCCCTTCATTTGGGGCCTTTCATCACACCACCGCTTCAAACGTGCCTTTTAAGAGCTGGGAGCAGGGGAAATGGCCCTTTATTTAGCTGCCACCGACACTGCTGAACTACACTGGGCTTTTGCTTATACACCCATTAAAGCAGTAATTAAGATCATTGTGCCCTGAACCTTAACGGTGAGGAGATCTAATAAGCGATCAGTCAGCGGGGGTCGACGCTCTAATCGCTGATAAGGACTTGATAAAGCCTGACTCCGCTCCTCTGTGAGTTTTAGGGCTCTCAAGGGGGCCAAGCAGGCAGATTTCAACTTTGAAGAAAAAAAAAAAAAAAAAAGACCTGATCTATACATGTTAATCACATGAGGTAGACTGAGGAGTGAATACTGACTAAAAAGGGAAAAGGCTCTTTTCTTTTAGCAAGTTTATTTCTCATTGTCTCCAAAGTTACAGTGGATGTTTCAGAATGATTGAAAGGTCTACCTGAACACATCATAATAGTCTCTTTTAAAAAGTGTGATGTTTATGTCCATTACTTCATTATAGACTAAATCAATTAACATCCTGCGCTATGAGAAAGGCCGCCTCTCTTGTCCCTTGGCTTCTCACGTTGAAGTGTTTTCTTTCATGTCTCCCTGAAAGGATATTGGTTGGCGATGATCTTTTGCCTGTGGTTACAGTAATTACAGGCATATGTTTTAGTTTTTTTTTTTCTAACTCAATTGTGAACAAAGATGCTGGTTATGATAGGGAAACAGATTGAATGTCAACTTGCTCCTAACCTGTCGCGTTTGCCAAGAAAGCGGTAACGTTGTTTTCCTCTCGGAGGCTCAGTTTGGCTGAAACGCAGCAGGAAACGTTCCAGAAGAAGTATTCTCGGGGAAGTTTTCTCACATAAAGATGTTGTGCTTAAACTCTACTTCATGGCTTTTAGCTAAATAGTCGTGTAATTCCCAGTCACTTAGCAGCTCAGGATTTAAAATGATGTATTAATTGTTTTACTTGTGTAGATGATACAGTGTGACAGGATCAAAGTTAATTTTAATGACCTGCCAGCTATTTGATCTACCTGCTTTCTGTCAAAGCAACAATAGTGAGCGCTGGAACACAGCCAAGGGAAGTGTGTAATAATTTCAGAGTCAGAACAACGCTCCATATGCTCATTTTCCAATAAAGCCGAGGTCGTCTTATTTGTTTGTACAGTCGCTTTTTTTTTCTTTTTTTTTTTTAAAGGAGAGCATTTTCTCAGTCAGTGTTGTGCTGTGAATTGGCATTGTTAAAAAGAATAGCCAATAATAAAAGACTTAATTGATACTCATTTCAAAGAGACGCCTGTTGAAAGAATTTCTTAAGTTTAATCACCACCATTCAAGAGTTGTAATGAGGGAATTATGAAGAGTGAATTAACAAAAGCCCACAATTATAGCTTACTCGAAAGACGTATTTGAATTCCTTCGAATTTTTTCTCACAGGTTCTTTTTTTTTTTCTCTGTTGCATGTAACCTGTCAAAGCACAACCATACTACTCTCCCACGTATTCACCACCAATCTGCTGCTTCGCTCACTTTGTCAAACCAAACTCTGGGAACAAGAATATGTTAGTGTTAAAAAAATACAGCAGAGTTTTATTGATTGAAAATAATGTTGCAGATCTCATTACAGTGAAATGTGAAATGAGTTCACAAAGTGATGTTTTCTACAAGCCAGTAACAACAGAGTGAGAGTATTTTGGCAGGAGATTTTTTTTTTATTGCCATTATTTCCAATTGGATCTTTGTTACAGACGGCTGGGGAATTGTTGGACTGTAACCTGAGTTAACATGTCAGTCAAATTTAATAATTTGCATCCATGAGGTTATGTGAACTCTCCCCAAGCAGCAGAGTACACACTTTGGCCGTGACGATAGAAGGAAGAGAAATATTGAATGTCCATTGTGCCATGCTTCTAGAAACAGTGCTCAAAAATGTCTGTAATTGCCATCAACAGCGTTATGCCGCCGACAGTGAGTCAGAAATGTTTGAGAGAATGTCTCCTAGGTGCTGAAATTCAAATTCACATGCTCACGTCTATATGTTTTGCAAACATTTTTAAAAACTTCTCTGCATTGTCATATTCAGAAAGGTACAAAGTATCAAGTTACAGACAGGTAAATTCAAGGTTTTTGTAATTGTGATTTGTGAAAAGTAATGAATTTTTACAGATTATAAAGCCCTTTGAGGGGTCTATAGTCTACAGTCATGCTTGAGGCTCTGTGAGGCTGTACTTAGGCACTGCAGTACTTCGAGCTACAGTAAATGCTAACATCAGTATGCTCACAATGACAAACTGTGAAAATTGGAAAAGATGGCGACTTCCTGGAGTGTTCACCTGAGAGAAATAAAAGGAAAAAACAAACCTAAAAATCATCCTAAAAATAACACTAGCCCAATAGCCCAATGCATGTTAGTGTACAATCAAAAGAGTCACACAATTCCTGGCGAATTTAAAGGATCCAAATCCAGAACTGTTAATTGTCACAACATAGCAATACGTGTAACAGATTCAAAGTTGTTCAATGAATTCTGACACTTCTGGATGTAGTGTTATCTCAAAGACGGGCGTCACTTCATGTGAGAGGTTACCTAGTAACAAACTACAAGACCTGACTCCTCCTGTACCGCCCACACTGGAGAGCGCAACCATTTGTTTTAACTACTGTAAACATATTTACACGGTTATTTATATTTGATTTCTCGGTTCTAATGAACTGCAGAACCTGTGCTGAACAAGTGCAGCAGCTTCAAATGTGAAAGCTTCCGGTTTTATAGCCTCAAAGTGCATCGCATAGGCACGGCCACATCTAACGACTTGAGTTTCTCAGCTGTGGAATAACTGACAAACTGTAATTTATTGATAGCACATTTTCCATTGTGGTTAATCGTTTCAAGAGGGCGGAGGATTCTCAAGCTTCATCTGTAGCATTAATTAAGCAAAGTCGTTATGCTGCTAATTAGCTGATCCTAAAAGGATTCTTGTCTTATTGTAATTTATTATCATAGTGACAATCACCTGCTTTCCTTTAAAAGAGAAAATGTGTCATTATGAAGACACAATCTAAGTCTTTATCCGATACATCTTCAGTACCCGACCTGTAATAGTTACATTCTGCTCTGTGAGATGTCAGTTTTCAACCACAACTTGATGGAGTTTCTTTCAGTCGGTGTATTACAGTAATTTCCTTGGCATCATGTGTTGACCATATGCTCGGCTGCAGGTTGTGTATATTTTGCCCTGCAGGACAAGGACAGAAATGTCTTCAGCAATGAATAAGGTGGTGTGTCTTATCTGCAGCTCAGATGTTCTGTGAGCCGTTGTTAGATTAGCAGGGAGCCTCATTAAACAACTTTTTTGTAGTTTTTTTCCCCCGTCATGTTCTCCTTAAACTCCAACCTTTTTTTCCTCAATAAGAGGTCTGTTCGTTTCATCCACATGTCAGTCTTTTGTCTTCTGCACCTTTTTGAAGGTTCATGTCGGCACCAGAGCCCTCGGATTGTTTGAAGATTGCGTGTGTGGTTTAGATTGTTCTGACATAAGTTGCTGATTTAATGTGACTCTACACCTCTAGACTTTGTCATCTGGTAAATCCCCCCCCCCCCCTTTAAACTGGAAGCCTCTTTGAAGTGCATATGCTACTGATAATTGAAGCAATATAATCCACTGAAGATAATAAAGAGACCCTCATTTAAAGGATTCCGTTTTGAACTGAAGCGACTTACAGTAACTGTTCTTGCATTGTTTTTAATTTATCAGAGCACTCACCTAAAGCGTTAGAGATGTGATCATCTGTTGCTTTTGCAGCATTAATTCAAGCCACTGCAGGACACTGTAGTATTTTATTTACAGAGGTTTTCCCTTCGTTTAACATCTAATTTACATAGTAATTTCTGCTGAAGTGCCACTTTAATAATCTATTTGTTCATCGACAGAAAAGAATCAGAATCGTAATCAGTCAGTTGTTTGTCATTTATCAAGCAAAAATGCCCAACATTCACAGATTCCAACATCTGAAATGCTAGGATTTACTGCTTTTTTCTGTTTTGAATCTTTGTAAATTAAATATATTTGGGTTTTGGGGCGTTGATCGAACAAAACAAACAATTTGATGAAGTCACCTTGGGCTCTGGGAACTCGTGATGGGCATTATTCATTATTTTTGACATTTGCTAGGCTGAAAGATTTATCCCAAAAAATAAACAATAGATACAAGATTAAGAGTCCACAGCCATGCTAGCATCTCTGTTAGGCTGCTTTAAGCTCAATGCTAACACTAGCATGCTAACATGCTGAAATGACAATGCTGATGTTTAGCAGGAATCATTTTTTACCATGTTCACCATCTTAGTTTAGGGTTTTAGCATGCTAATATTTACGTATTAGCACTAAACACAAAGTACAGCTGAGGCTGATGAGAATGTCATTGTTTTGTAGGTATTTGGTCATAAACCAAGGTTTTAGACAAATAAGAATTACCCAAATGATAACCGTTCATCCCGAGGGGTACACTAGGAGCACATTTGGTACAACAGTAGTTGTTGAGACATTTCTCTCCAAACTACAAATGTTGACCTCATGGTGGCACTATACGAAAAGTGAGGGGATCACCAAAGTCATTAGGATTCATCGACATGAATATGTGTACAAAATTTCATGGTAATCCGTCAAATCGTTGTTGAGATATTTCAGTCTGCACCAAAGGGGTGGACGCTGCCACTGTGGCTAATAGAAAATAATATTTAGTACCCTTATGTACACTTATTGCAATTGCATATCTTTGCATTGCTATATGATTTCAGATTCTTATATTTGTTTTTTAGACTCAGCGTGTTTTGAAATTCCAACCTTGTGTGGTTCATAGCTTCCCAATACTTTAAAAAGTGTTAGCAAACATTCAGCTTTGGTGACCATAATGATGCTAAGTGAAGTTTCCTGTCCTTTTAAAGCTAAACTTTGACTTCCTTGGTGAGTAGACCTGCTACTCAACATTAATTCTGTAGTACATATGTACTGCAAGTCATAATCTTCCATTTTACACGTCATTAAGTAGCCCCAAAAAATAGGGCATGCTGAAGTGCTAAAATCAAATGACCAACCATTCACAATTAAGACAAAGTCTTGCAGTGTGAAATGACCTATGACTTTTTTAATATCATGTTACAATCAAATAAGTAATAAGCCAAAACACTGGTGTTCCACTTTAATTAACAGCCCTCCTGTGTCTTGACCACAGGTGAGAGGGTGACCATGTTCCCCGTTTTGGACATTGACCAGAACGATATTGTGGACACTAACGGAGCGGGAGACGCCTTTGTGGGAGGTACTGCATGAAAATCATCTTCTACACAGCTTGATTTATGTGTACTTTCCCAATTAACCTTTGATACTAGCCAACTATGCAACGTAGTAATGTCTCCAGATTATATGAGCGTGACATTTAGCCTGCTGTTTTTACTCCGTGTGAGCTTATCATAGCACCATGTAAAGCAGTTATCATTTGGGTCCTGTTGTGGATGAAGCATTGTCCATCTTTCCAGAAACCATTAGTACCTGGCTCACATTAATGCTAGCTGCTCCCCCGGCAGTTTTGGAGGTGATGCATGGTTACAGGCTGACCTCTGCTCTTTTGTCTACCCAGGATTCCTCTCTGCGTTGGTCCAAGAGCACACCTTGGAGGAGTGTATCCGGGCCGGACACTACGCCGCCAACGTCATCATAAGACGGGTCGGATGCACCTTCCCAGAGAAGCCAGACTTTCACTGATGCAGCCGGGCACTGCACACCTTTCCTTTGCACAAGATACTTGTATATGTATGCTTCAGAAAATTATGTACATTTTTTCTATTAACAGTAACACAGTAACTGCCTGCATGGGACTAAGTGCTACAGCTTGAATATTTTGTCAAGCTCGAATAAGCAACTCAAACGATGTACTAGTATCAAATATTGGATTGATATGGTTATGTTTAATGGAGCATTCCACCGAAAATCTTTTTTGAGTATCATGAACGCCTGTAGGCCTAAAAGGTCGAAACGTGTCACAAGAAGCTTCTCCATCATTGATCTATATTATGTTCTGTATGTTTTAAACACTCAGGATCTCCACAACAGAGCTAAACACTCTCGTTCTGTGTCCCAGTATCACCTCCTCATTGCTCTGAAGCTTTTCTGGAATTAGCGTATTTAGTGATTTATTTGCGACGCAACAATAGTTCGGATCATACTGAAGAAATGTATCAGTGGTGGAGAAGTGCATTATCCTGCAGGATAGGTTTGAAAAGGTTTCTATGGACGTGTGGCTCTGAAAAGTTTGTTGTTTGCTCCTTCATGAAGGACTGCAGCTTGCAGTCAGCTTCGATTCATAGACTTTACAGTCTATTCTAATGGTGACCCAGAGTCATGGCCCAAAAACACTTAACGTCCATAGAAACTTCTCAAAGCATTCCTGCTGCATAATCCACTTCTCCACTGTTGAGCCGCATGCTGAATATTTTCCAAACAGTTATCGCTTTGCCAATAAATTGCTAATTACACTACTTCCATTGGAGCTTCTGAGCTGTGAGCTGGCAGTACTGTGACACACAAGTGGTGTATTTAGTAGTGTAAACTAGGAGTGCCATTTATCACGAAGCAGCAAGCTACAAACTTGTCAGAGCCTTCTTTCAAGCTTGCAGGTGTTGTGATACTATATACTATAAAATATAATACATTTTCAGCTGAGTATTCCTGTAATATTCAGCTGTCGTGCTGCAGAATTTATGGAGGGGGGAGCCATTGTGGGTGGTTTTCCATTTCCAAAAGTGACAGTTTTAAGGGGACAAAGCTGGAAAGAATGTTTTTTTTGTTATTACACAAATAAAACAATATCAAACTCATCCTACCAAGATACTCCTGTACCAAAGCAAAGTCGACTATTTTTAGCAGTTGACGTTCCTTTAAATACACCCCAAAATGCAAAAACACGGGGTTTGTGTATTTCCCAATTATTTAATCAGCCAGAGGCTCCCTCGTGCTAATCACTTTTGGACAGCTCAACACCCACCATTATGGAGGGGACTGGGAGGGGACCAGGACCAGCCTGGTGTCCTGGCTCTGCTCAGTCACCCCAACTCATGCTGGTTGGGTCCTAACTGGGCTCTCGGGGTCTGGAGCTGCACTGCAGGGCTACAGGAGATCATTTTTCTCAGTTAAAGGATTAGCGGTTGCTCTTCTTGGCGATCATTAGAGGGACCTGAAAATTAGGCTGATCCGTCGTGCCCAGCTGTGCTGTTGCTGGGGGTTGGGGACTAGGATCAGAGGGAGGCCCCTCCCTCTGACTGTGGGCCAGCAGAAGTGCTGGGAAGTGTCTCAAGTGTTTTGTGGAAAACAATTCAACACTCATCTGCTCTACTAAGAAGTGTGATTGAGAATAACATTTTTTTGTTCCCCTAGAACAACCTGTTACCTCATATTTTCTTTTATTTTCCCTGAGCGTGTCGGGAGGAATCCAGTTTTTACACTCCCTGCACAAGAGCTCTGTCTTCTGTAATGAGGCATAGTTTATGCATTTATGCTAATCGGGGTCGTCTAGGTGAAAACATTCTCCATCCAAAATGTTATTAACAACTTTAAGACACTTTTTTTTTTCATCAGCATTTTTTAAGGTTTCACACAGATGCGCTTTGAAAAGGACCACATTTCTGATTGGGCAAGATCACACTCCATGGCAGCTGGTTCATTTGCCTCTCAAGATGACAGATGGCAAAACACAAACACAAAAAGAGGGAGCCATGATCAAGTAATGAGAATGCCTGCCACAATAAGGAAACTACTAAACGCACTTTTCTCACTTTTCCTGGTAAACTTTTGCTTTGCTCAATTAATGCAAGATGTCGGAAAAACAAACATAAAATCTGTGCATTTAATTTGATTTTTTTTTTTTTTTACAAAACTGTTTTATACACTAGTGAGGCCAAGGCATTTAGAAAATGTTTAATGCCGGTTTTATTGTGTAGCAGCAATCTACAAAATCTCTTTTTCATTTACCGATTTGATTTAAATATGCTGTTAACAACTTTGAAGTAGGGAGAGGAACAAACTTGACTTTGTGGTATTTGCCTAGAAAAGTGAGTTCACGAATCCCAATATATTTTTTTGTGAATGCAGGCAAAGGAGTAACTGGGGCCCTGGCCAGTGTTTTGCCCCGCAGATGGGCAGCAGTGTTTGTGAACACCAGTGTGGCAGTTGGCAGGGATTGAGGAGGGGGATGGGCAGATTGCAATGGCACATGCTCCAATTCAAATTATCCCTGGACCCATGCAGCAGTGGAGGACCTGCTGGGGCCCAGGGTGGCATTCATTATAACCAGACACAGGCAGGTTTGGTCAGCGCCTCCATCATGACACCATGTAGTCCTATAAACGCATCAAATTGAAACCCCCCGTTTATTCACATTCCACCTGCTTACACCAAATTTAACAGTGCCTCAATGAAATAACATTTTATTTGTACTTACTTACCACAAATGATCAGGGAGTAGATTGTAATAAATGTCAAGGACTTAACAGCAACAAGACACTGAATGATATAAACACTGTAAATGGGGCAAAGGCACACAGGTAAATAGAAAACATCAATGAGGTCATCAAGGTAATAAGAAGAGCATTTGATGAAGATACAGCACAATGACAAGACGTTTTAACACGTGAATGAAATGAATGCAAATCAAATTCCACATCAACTGTGCCTTTTTATGAGGGTTAAATGTTTTCATTGGAGGTCTCTTTAAAGCTGCCTGTACAGTACAGCATGCGTTTATAATCTGATGGGAAGTTACCAATTATCTCTCTAATTACATCTGTATTACTGCATGAAAAATGAGCTTTCTGGCATTTCCAGGGCTGCTGAAGTGTTGGTGAATGAGCGAGGGGAGCGCAAATCTAAAGACTGAAAATGTAATGATCTACATTATTGCTAACAACCATTGCTCTTCCTTGGGCATGGTGAAGTTAATTAGCAGATTAGGGTGTTAGTGTTTAATATCCCATCCTGCCCTGGGTAGTATTGGCCGGTGCAAGAAATAGCTCATTTTAAAAATAAATGTCTGGATTTATGGGTTATGTGTCCGAATCAGTCACATTTGAGCTTATATCTTGCAGCACATCAATGGAAGTTTAAAAAAATGCCCATGGGGAATAAATGTTAATAGGCGTGTTATGACATAAAAGTGTTATGTAGCCTGCCGAGACTAATCCACCAAACATACGAAGTGTAAAAAATGTTCCTCTTGGCTCATCACTGGACATGTTGATGGAAGGGGGGAAAAAGTGAAAATGACAATATCATTGTAGGAGCGCACTAAAGGGGCGACGGTCCGCTCCACTACACTGAAGTAGGGATGTCTACAGTGGAAGAAGAAGAAGGGGGAGGGTACCACTTTGTCACAGGCTGCTATGTAGATTAACCTTTCAATTAGTTGTTATCAGGTCCTCTCCATGTCTCGGCGCAAGCTTTTCAGCCTTCGTTTTAAGAGATCAAATCCCACGAAATCGCTCGGATATGTCGCCGCACGTTTATCCATCGACGTTTCCCGATAATGAAGAGGAGTATCCGAGGGGGGGAAAAACTTGAAGAGGTAAACTACCAGCAAATATTTACGGTAGCCTGTGCCCTCGTTTTCTTCTTCTTCTTCTCTTATACTAGTTATATGTTCATCCTTGCATGGAACTTGGCATTCATTTGTTGTGCCTTCTCGCCCACGGCGGCGGCAGATTACATAGGTAGGTCGGGTTTGTGTAACATGCTACAAAACGATGTGAAAATCCAAGCAGACTGTGTATCATTTCCTAATAAAATATGGGAAACGAGAGCGGAGCTGAAGCTGAGAAATGGGAGCTAAAGAAACTAGCGATACATAATTGACTACTCTCCCAGCAGTCGTGTTAACTTGTATTCCCCCCTGAACATCTTTTTTTTCTCTCTCCAGGGCTCACTATAGTCCCTCATTGGAGATATTTGATAGTTAATGGTGATAAAGAGGTCATGCCATCATTGCACAGCGCAATACAGGACGTTAATAATGTCGCTGGCAGACGTGGAGCGAGCAGAAAACCTACTTTTGAGCTTAGCGGATGGTTTATTTATCGCCCGCAATTTAACGTCACATAGTTTAAATGTTAAATATCGGGAGAATTACGGCTCCTCTCGGGGAAATAATGAAAAGGGAGGAAGATAAAGAGGGGGAAAGGCGATAGCTTAGGCACATTTCTCCTGCGGGAGTCTTGAATATGCTACCTGGTACTGATAAAAAAAAAAAAAAAAAATCTTTAAAAATGAACTGTGTGCCACTTTAAGTCAGTGCTAGAGCCTTTGCAGGTCGTATGCAAACAAATGATAGATTTAACAAACAGCCAATTAAAGTCTAAAATGTTCCAAATCACTTTCAAGTGTAACCAACTGTTTCAAGGAGGAATCTAAGTAAAGGTGGGCCGGTGCTAATCGTTTTGCAAATTAGGTTAAATATGTATCTAATTTATTTGCTGCTCCGACAGTTTGTGCCTGTTATAGTGTATTTATAACTTAATAGTATCCTGTAGCTGTGGTTAGAGCTGTAAGTTCACATATTATGAGTGTTGGCGGTAAATGGTATCAATACATCACTGAAGGCACCTTAAGAGGCGGGTCAATTGAGTGAAGTGACAGATCATACAGCCAGTGCCGTGCCTCTTAGAGTGAGCTCATACATAAAGATTGACATGTGCTTTATCAAACCAGAAATCGGATCTTGTCTTTACAGCCAATATTGAAGTTGCTAGGGAGGGCACATTAGTGTAGGTAAGGTTTAATGAGACTCCATTGGATTGTAATCAGCGTCATGTCGGATTCATGTAAACTACAACATTGTAACAAAATGGCGACTGTTTAGGTGACATCAGTAAAGCTGGCAACATTGTCATTTATCTGCTCAACTCAGCGGAACACAACTCTAGGTTTGTTACGTAGTTATTACCGGTTTCTCCCTTCGGTTAAAGGCTCGGTGGTTATTTGTAGACGTGCCTCAAACGTCCAACGGCAGCTGTCAGGAAGTGAGCATTGATTTTTAGCTACATCTGTCATTAACGCTTGCGCTGATCAGTTTGTCGTTGCTGTCAAAAGTCGCGTGCGGACAACTAACGGTTAAACTTTACGTATGGTCGTCTTTTTGTGCTTTTAGCCAGTTCGCGTGTGTTAGTTAAATGTTACGGTGACATTTTGGAAATTACGTGCTACAAAAATAAATGTTAACTTGTGGTCTTTTTTCATGTCGGAAAGGAATCTGAAACCGAAAATATGTATCGGACTATTTATACTTTTCCTCAACTCGGTAGAAGTTTCTAGCTATCTGTCATAGTGTGAGAACTTATTACTTATACAAAATTGTCTCTCTTTAAATGGACATCTGGGTTGGTGTGTGGATTATGGTGTCAGACTATGGATTAAGTCACTCGAATTTCTTTAGCAACCATGACAGCTCCTGCATCTGTTTTCATCCGTCTGTTTCTCATGTTTTAACACATCTTAAAAGTCCTACATTCCTCTAGCTTAGCCTTTATATGCAATATGCTATAAGTATAGTTTATAGACTTTGAATAAGAGGAAATAACCATCAGTTACAGGGGAGGTTGTAATTTTCTAATGTATTTGACCGATTTCTTTTTCTTTTTAGATTTGATCAGGGATTGAATGAATAAAGCTCCAGGTCAGCTGGTAACTACCACTGTGGAATTTACTCGTGCCAACTTTTCCTCAAGTTCAAAGTCACATATCCAGGATTGAGAAGAAATATGTGGATGCTGGCGTGGAACATACGATTTTGACCTTATTAAGGATGTGGATGTACCCAGTGTTCAGCAGCAGAAAGGGGGAATCTGTATGGATCACATTTTTGTGAGTCTAATTGTTCAACCATGGTAAAACTTGCAAACCCTCTGTACACGGAGTGGATTCTTGAAGCAATACAGAAAATCAAAAGGCAAAAGCAGAGGCCCTCAGAGGAGAGAATTTGTCATGCGGTGGCCACATCGCATGGACTGGACAAGAAGACCGTCCTTGAGCAGTTGGAATTAAGTGTTCATGATGGCTCTATTCTCAAGGTTACAAATAAGGGGAGCGCCTCATACAAGGACCCAGGAAATCCCGGGAGGGTTGGATCAATCCCGCCTGCAAATGTATCTGTGCCATCAAAGGAATCTATATGGAATTCAAGCGATCTGCGCCATATTGATTGGAATAAAATACTTAAAAGGGCCATTGAGGGCCTGGATGATACCCATGGCTCCTCACTGAAGAACATCGAGAGGTATCTGAGGAACCAGGATGACCTCTCAAACGTTGTAGATAACCCTGCTTTTCGGCAGAGGTTACGGCTGGCGGCCAAGCGGTCTGTTAACAATGGCAGGTTGTTAAAAAATGGCCCGCGGTATAAGCTCAGCCATGGCAGTGTGGAGGGAAGGGGCTCCAGGTGTCCAAGTGCTTCCCCCCTGGTCCTGTCATCAGTGACACTCCTCCCCCATGAGCGAGACCAGGTACACACAACTTGGCCTCTGCATTCTCACTCTTTCACCTCATGCTTGTTACCCTGGACTATGGTCTGTCCTATGCTGTGGTAACCCTCAAGGGACATCCCAATGACCACAATATTAAAATTCCTGCCAATATATTCATGTTATTGATTTCAACCTGCTGACCCAGCTCTAACAGGTAGTAAAGCTTTTGATTTCTGAGAACTAAGGACTTTCTTGGAACTTCAATCGGGGGCATTTCCATGATATCATTGTCAAGGAGGAAGGGTGAAAGTGTGAGCCACCACTGAGGGGAATTGTCCTTATGGGAATTTTACGATTGTGGTATTAATCTTTGGGACTTTAGCTTGGCAGGTCAGAAACAACGCCATCTAGAGTGTGTCCTTTTGGGTCTGTGTTGCTGTTGGTCTCCATAATAAGAGAGCTTGGATAATCAGAAAGTCATGCTGACAGTGTGTGGTAGGCAGTCTGCTGTAGGCTTCCCACAGGTTATGTAACTCTAGCCTAATGACCTTAGGGGATGTGGCTGGCTGTCTTGTGAGTAGCAAAGCATTAGTAAACAGATATGAGATATTTTATTGGTAATTTACAAGGGCATGAGCATAAACTAGTCTTCACAAATAGTGCTGCGAAATGGCAGCTGAGGTATGTGGGGTAGGACAGAATATTCTCAGACTATGTGCTGCTGTTATGACCTTTGTGCTAACAGAGATGCCCCAGAGAGGAAATAAACCATATAAACAAACTTCCAGGTTGCATTGTTTCTGCTGCTTTTGACACCTCAGGGTTGGTTTACAGAGATTATGTCTCTATTACTGGTGCTATAACACACGCTGCAGACAATCGTCTGTAAAATGACAGCATTTTTTTACTTGCTTTGCAATTTTAAGAGAAGCGCAGGAGTGTGTTTCATGGAAAATAGTGAGGCCCTAAAGTGCAGTGTACAGTCATCTAGATAGTTTGTTGTGAAGGCTTTTTGCAGGCTGTGTGTTGAGGCTTATCAAGATGAAGTGCGGTCTAATAGTTTATGCACAAGTTATGCAGCTGAAGTGGCTAGCAGCATCAGGCTGTAGAGATGTCACCCTGCTCTTCACCAGTTTCACAGTGAATAATCAGGAAGCGACACCTTGATACTGCAGCCACAACTGTGACTGTGTCTGTGGTCAGGCCAAAAGTGAAACTGAGAACTGTTTAGAGACACGGTGTCCTGCAATGGTTCTCATAGCTGAGGAAGGCCTGCTGTTTTCCATTTGGAACATTTCAACCTATTGCTCCCGGCCTGATGACATCACCTAGCCAAGTCCAGGTTTACCATTTACTTCAAAGGACGAGACAGCTCTGCCTGTTCAGTTGTTGCACGAGTGTGTGCGTTGAGAATAAGAGATATTTTGAGGTAAAAAAAAAAAGAGCAGTCTTGGTTAAGAGTTTATTAGATTCTGAAGAGACTCTGGTAGGAACAAAGGCAAGGAATGAGAGTTTTTTTTCCTGCTGCATTATGCAACCACTCTCTCTCTCTCTCTCTCTCTCTCTCTCTCTCTTTCTCTCTCTCTCTCTCTCTTTCTTTCTCTCTACCAGCAGTTTTCTAATAGGACCCCACCCCCTCACTCAGGACAACCCTGCTCTTTTGAAGCAGCATAATTTCCTGTAATGTACTTAATTTAGAATCCCCAAGTAAATCATCAGTATCTCTTCAGCTGTGTTTGTTTCTCTATTTTCGCATTTTGTGCTGTGCAGATTGCAAATTGCTATTGGTTTTAATCACCAGGCCTGAGAATATTCCTGATGGAAATTAATTCTCCAGTTTCTGGATTAGACTTCATAGCTCATTCAGTGGAGACTATGTTGTGAAGTGAAGACTTTTTTTTTTTTTTTTTTAAACTTGCCCATCAGCTCTAAGCATTTCGTCAGCAGTATGCACAGGCTGCATATTAGCACTGATGTCTTATTAATTTCGAGCTCTTTACATTCATTTTCTTGCTTGTATCTATAATTCTCTTGTAGAAATCATATTCATGATGTTCATTAGCCCAAAGTCAGAGTTTTAAGGCTTAAGAAAATTGTTTACTCAGTGATTTCAGTTAGCCTCTGCAGGCATCAAAATAAAAATGACACACACGCACTTTTTGTACATGAACAACTCTTAAGTAATCACAACACTAAGGGCTTGTTTTCAAATGCCTTTGGCTGTAACCTTTAGCAGTGATAACGTAGAATGGCTTGTGATCAAGGACAAAAGCTAATATTTCTCTATTTATCTCTGCTCTGAGCTAATGTGATTCGAGCTAAATTGACAGACTTTGTGCTGTCCAATTAACAAAACATTGGGGTTATATGTAGGGCTGCAACTAACAATTGTTTTCATTATTGATTCGTCTTTTCTATTGTTAATTTAGTCTATATAATATATGAAAATAATAACAAAAAAATATCACAAGTTCTAATAACCAAAGGTCTTATCTCCGATTTGGTTCTGTTGTCCGACCAACAGTCTCAAACCCAGAGATATTCAATTTACAATATATAAAAACAGATATCATCACTTTTGAGAAGCTGAAACCAGAGAATGTTTGTCATTTTAGCTTCATAAATTAATTAATTCTCAAATTGTTGGCAATTAACTTTTTGTAGATCGCCTAAGTGTGTCAGCACTAGTTATGTGCTTTTGGATTACGAAGATGCTTAAAACCAAACCCTTTCCAACAGGATTGCCTTTAAGGACAATAAAGTTAACTCAGAGGATGTTTTGCAGTTGCAGACCTGACCAACTAAAATCTGAGCATAATGTATTTTATGTTTCTTAAATAACATGAGACAAGACGAAAATCACTGATTACCTCTGAGCCACAGTGTTACGTCCTACAGGTGTAGCCTCATCGCACGGTAGCATTTCAGAGTTTTTATGTCCATAATCACAGCTGTGTGAGCAGCAGTCAGCTACTAATGCCAGTGCCTGCTTTCAAATATTGACCTGGCAGGTTGGGAAATAGAGTAATCATTGATGTGGCAGTAAACTGCTTCCCCTCACCATAACAACTAATTGATACAACAGCCAGGAACAATGACCAAGTCCCCAGTATATCCTTGCTGCACTTCCCCCTGGAGTTAATTTGGATGCTGTGACAGGTTGAAAGGATGCTCCTGTCTTGAGTTTGTTGACGGATGAAAGAAAAAAAAGAACAAGATCTCCCTTAATTCAGCTGTAGGAGAGGAGGAGGTCAGGACCAATAGAGATTTGGAGGTCGAACATTTTGTTGAGGTCAGGATGCTGATCTGCGTCATAGAAAACAGGAACTAATTATGGGCATCCCAAGAGTGTCCTTCAAAGCTCCAGTCAATTGACAAGGCCTCAGTATGTAAACTGATGATGAGGTGGGTTATTTATGGTCACACCCTGGGTGTGTTATTTTCCAATAAGAACTTCCTCTCAAGCTGGGAAGGAGGTGGCAGTTTGTTTGATGCTCCTCTAGAGGCTTGTGTATATGATCTCATATTTTAAAGGGACACCTTATGAAAGCCATGTTACGTCAGTCTGAGTCTAGTCTGGTCATGATTTCAGCCTGAGATTGGTAAAATTTTGACTGGTTGTTTTATGAAGAGAGGACACTTAAGTCTTCCCCAGTTTCCTTTGTGAAATCAGCCTCTTTTCATTCTGAGTGATCAATGGGGAAATCCTCTTAAACCATGTGCTCATATTTTACTTATTCTGAACTTAACCGTAAGCCCTTAAATGAGTGTTTGTTCTGAGACTTGCAACATTTACAGTGGATCATGGCAGTAACAATGAGAGCATGTTTTATTATTGAGGTAATTTGATTACATGCTGGTTAATCCTTTCAGACTGGAGTGCAAGCTTTAAGAATTGGATTAAGCCCTTAAACTATGATTACTAAGATCACTTACCCATTCAAATGTAATGGATAAAGGAGGTGGATCTCAAACGCAGCATACAGTATCTCTGAGGATGAGATACATTTATTATTCATTTCTACTCTGTGAGAAGTCAACTCTTTTTTTCATTCTCTGAGCTCATGCTTGTAGTTCATATTTTTGTGGCTACTTCATTAAAGCACACACTGCTTTTATAGTCTTGCTTTAACCAACAATATGTCTACAGTGATCTCAAAGATTCTTGACAACAAAATGTCCAAAAGCAAACAGGCTTTCAAGCACTTCATACACAGCCTGTGCCCGTTTCTGTTTTTTAAACAGTTTGTCTCTGTTTGTGTTCCCACCCAGCTCCGGGTTGACCCCATCCCAATATGCAGTTTCTGTCTTGGAACGAAAGAGTCAAATCGGGACAAGCGGCCAGAAGAGCTGCTGTCCTGTGCAGACTGTGGGAGCAGTGGTAAGTCGCCTTGTGTAACGCGTCAGTTTGTGGATGTTCTCACAAGCTATAACATACTGTAGTCTGCACAAAACTGTTAGTATGTTGGCAAAGAGACAGTGTAAATGTACGTGAAGAGTGGAGGTGGGCGATATGAGTAAATTCATTATCACAATATTTAGAAGAATAGTTACTCGATATATATATATATGACAATGTGGCATATATATGCAAAGTCCCATGTAAAATATTAAAACTTGTGTCAATGCGATGAGCAAGAAGGGGTGCGTGACATGGATACCATCTTTTAGCAAGGTATCTTGCATTCTATAGTTATGATATAGTGCATTTTCTGGATATTCAGATGGCCAAATGTTTATGTAAATATATACATACAAAACATATAGATTCTATAACTATAAAAACATATAAATGTCAGTGTTCTTAATTTATGCAAAAAATCCTACAAATCCAATATTTCCATAAAGTATTTCTGCTCATTGATTTGCAAAGTTGCCTGCATTCACCTGATACAACTGGAGCTATCAAAGCTACCTTGCTTATAGAAAAATCTGTGATTGCTAACAAATTTCTATCATCTCACAACATACAGTATGCTATCATATCAGCCAACCCTGGTAGCAGCAGTTCTCAGCATCGGTTAGGCAGATGTCACATTTTTGCTCCATATTTTTCACTTCCCTGTAAGGGATTTAATGGAAGAACAATGTTCAAATTGAGTGGCTGAAGGGATCCAAATTGCTTGCAACTCTCAGTGGGCTCAAGAAGGGCAGATGCTCCATAAGTGGCCGTTAGAATCTGAAATCACCCAAGTCATTTTCGCTCAATTCAGATTCTTCTTATAGAGCGTGCCAGCCACAGCGGATCAAAGATCAACCCTTTTCCTGCTGCAGATTGGTGGCATTTCCTTTACTGTTCTTTTGTTCCAGACAAAAGTGCTAACCCCCCATAAAATTACCTCTGCCAAGGAGTCATTTATGTTTGAACAATTATTTTAAATGCCGTAAGGAATTGTTCTCCTGGTGACATTTTTATAGCTCAAATTTGACTAAGTAGCGTCGAGGTGGTTTTCATTAACCGCTTGTAGTGTACACAAATTGTGCTCTCACTGTAAAACAGCTGTTTTACAACCATGAGAGGGAGCCGGGTGAGGGAGAAGGCAAGCTTTTACATGACTTTCATGGATCGGCTTCCATTAGAATGAGTGCTGCTACTGTTTCTGCCTCATTAAGATCAAATTATCTGTAATTAGCAGCTCAGATGTTTGATCATACTGTTTTTAGCCACAACTTGTGGCAGGGGGTGGGGGGAGTGTTGTGGACATACAGGCCCATCATTGTTTTTGATGATGTAATATGTTAATATTTAACCTTACTGTGTGAATAAATGAACAGCCTTGTCTCTAGCTCTGTGACACAGTTGGTACGCTGGTAAAAAAAAAAAGAAAAAAAAAAGGTGTTATGCTAATATGCATTTTCGATTGCTTCTGAAGGGCATCCATCATGTCTGAAGTTTTCCCCCGAATTAACCTCAAATGTGAAGAGATTACGATGGCAGTGTATTGAATGCAAAACCTGCAGCTCCTGTCGAATACAGGGGAAAAATGCTGTAAGTATAATGTTGCATACATCTTAACACACACCGTTTTCAGTATTGGTGGCTTGGAGGTAAATCTCATTTTGTGCATCCCTTAGGATTTGTTGGTTTTCCCTCAGATTTGTAAAGCCTCTCTTGTGCACAATTGGGCTTATTTTTCCAGAAGACTTTAAATGACGGGTTTGTTACATGTATGCAACAGGGACATCCCTTACACATGCCTGCTGTTCCCTTTCAGGATGAGATGCTATTCTGCGATTCATGTGATCGGGGCTTTCACATGGAATGCTGCGACCCGCCGCTTTCAAGAATGCCAAAAGGTGAGGTGTTTACACTGCCTGGCTTCTCTGTTTCCCTCTCTGCTGTCATTTCAAAGCCTTTTCTTCACAGACGGCCGTTTGGGGCTGTCACTCAGCACACAGAGAGGCAGCGGTGGCTTATTAGGAGCTTTGCATGCATATCAAATTATTTCAGCATCCCCGGGGAGATTTGCTATCGCTGGATTACAGTACTGACCCTACAGCGAGGCTTGTAATGATGGTGCACGTACTGTAGTAGGACATTTGGCAGGCAATTCATAAAAGTCACATATCTTTGCTCAACAAGCTGACACCAAGTCTATTTCACTTGACAGAATTGACCCAATGTTTTTCTTATGGATTTTCGCTTTGTGCTGAGTAATTGATTGTCATTGTAAGCTTGTGGGATTCTCGCCAGCTCTCTGTATTAAAGGAAATGTTTCAAATGAATGTACTCTATGTCCTCTGAATTGATGAACCCACCCTAACGGTACGCTCTGTGTTTGGACACCCTCCAGGAATCTGGATCTGCCAAGTCTGCAGGCCGAAGGAGAATGGGAAGAAACTGCTGCACAAGAAAGCCGATCAGATCAAACGTCGATATGCAAAGCCAATTGGAAGGCCCAGAAATAAGCTCAAACAAAGAATGTAAGTGTGCAAAAATCTAAATATTAGCAGTTTCATTCCGTTAAAGGAAAATTCTTATTGGTAATTATAACATTGTATTTTACTGTATTCCGAGTTAATTGCTGAGATCTGGGAACATGGCGACTCTGTTGAAAAGACGTTAAACAAGCCCCCAGCTTGGCCTAACGGTAAAGGTTTCTGATTTAACTTTGACCTACCTACTGTTGTTGTTTGCCATGTTGCATGTTTCCAGAGCTGAGCAATTACTTTGGTGGGTACAATGTTACCATAACAGATAAAGATTTTGGTTCACAACTACTCAAATAACACTGAAGCTGTAATAAACTGGAATTATTCTTTACAGAGAATAAGTTCACACTGAGCAAACAATAAGTAAATACAAGCAACAGTGAAATCTTCTCTTCTCATCCAAGTTAATTAGTGTGAATTTACTGAGTTTATTTGTGATGCAAAATGTGTCGATTGCTCCCACTAAACACTTGTTACTCCTGCAGAAATAAAAGAATAAGTTATTTTAGAGATCTGGTGTACAGTGTGCAGTGGTGGAAGATGTACTCAGAACAGCAAAATGTAAGCTAAGCATCAAAGTTAAAGTACTCATTATTCAGAAGAATATATTATTATGCGTTACATTGTTGGATTTATATAATTGATGCATGAACGTATAAGCAGTACTTTAATGTCGCAGCTGTTTGAGGTGAGGCTGAAGTTTCACAACTTTATATATTGTTGGAAGGTTAATTTCTAACATTGCATCATATTTTAGAAGTTGATCACATGCTTTGACTAGTCGAGCAGAAGTATTAAGTAAAATAAAATCTACAAGTAATATAATACAGTTAATACAAGTTAAGTACAGATACCTCAAAAGTGGAATTAGGCACAGTATTTTAGTAAATGCACTTAGTTTCATTCCACTTCTGGCAGTGAGATCTGACCTTCTACAATAGACTTTGTTTTTCTTGTCTTTGCAGGTCTGTAACCAGTGGTGACGGCTCCATGGTAGCACTTGGAGGAAGGGGGTCACCTGGTAGGGGTCAAAAGATTACCGTCTGTTCCACACCTTCATCTGGTCATGCTGCATCTGTGAAGGACGCCAGAGACAGATTGGCTGTTGCAGACCCCTGTTGTGCGGTCGACGCCACCCAATTCACCACTCCCACCCCCACCACCACTCCCCCCCTCACGACCACCTCCACCCCAGCTACACTCACCGTTAACAAGAAAACCAAAGGGCTTATTGACGGGCTTTCCAAATTCTTTACCCCTTCCCCTGTGGGCCGTCGCTCGCGAGCTGTAACCGTAAAGTCACCCACCAAACAGTTAAGCTCTAGAGACAAGGGTCCGCCCAAACTGTCCAAGCCACCAGAGCAGTTTGCCTTTGCTGCTGACGCCACTCAAAAGATAACCCCCTCGTCTTCTGCACTTCCTCACGCTCCCACGTTGCCGGGACTTAGCCCCCCCTCGCAGGTGTCCAGCAGCTCCACCTCTGCTAACTCGCCCCAGAGCTCCTCCAGCCAGTCTAGCGTTCCTTCCCTGAGTAGTCTCTGCAATAGCAGCCAACTTAAGGGACTATTTGACGGACTCTCTCACATTTATACTACTCAGGGACAATCGCGGAAAAAGAGACTACCTTGCTACGCGCCGCCTAAGCGCATGCACCATAATCAGGATTCACCCCATGTGTCCAAAACGGGGCCCCAGCGCCTTGGAAAGAATGAGTTTAGTAAAAATAGGTTACACTCTACATCTGCGGGGCCAGGCCGACCCAGAGGACACCCGTTTAAGATGGTCAGTCATTTCAAACGTAACCCCTTCCTTAAAAAGCACAGGACACTAGGCAGGCTGAGGTATAAAGTGTGCCCTCAGAAGGGAGCCCCCTCACCAGGAAAGGGAGACTTGACAGACGGAAGAATTAAGCCTGAGAATAATCATGGTAAGCAAGGCTCGAAACTCCAACCAAGACCTGCGTCTCCACACCTTTAAGCTTCTTCTTTATTTTTTTAAAGCTTGACACTCGCAGTTATTTTTTTTCCAGAGTAGAGCTAATCTTTTCTTTGAGAAGACACCCTCAACATTCTAACAGACTACTAATCTTCTGCCTAATTTGAATTATTTTAGTTTCGTTGCGTTTTTACTTGGCTGCGGAGTTTACGTGGCTTCCATCCTCTTGCCCGTTGGCTTTTGTCATAGTGCATGGCCCACTAACTCCCTCATGTTGCTCCTTGCTCTGTCCTTGACCCTCTGCAGTAGTGCGCACATTGTCGTCACTACCTAGTAGAGGCTGTAGTCACATCAGCGCTCTTCCTCATCCCACCCTCACTCTTGAACTCTCTTGTCTCCACTCAACCTCTCTTCCAGCAGTCATTAGACACATACAGCCCAGTGATTCACCCACCCAAGTTGACTCAGAGCTGACATGAATAGCCATAAGTGCAGTAACCCTTATAATTCACTGTTTTCAGGAGTGAAGTCACAGTTTTAAAAGAAAAACACATAGGAAAAACAATTGGATATATGTTTCAAGCAATTCTAAACAATATACTGCACAAACACTACTTACCCCAACAGTACATTTCCATAAATATCTTAATCACACATCACGTCCACTTGTTATGGGTTTTTGTTTTGGTGGTTAAGTCATGGTGTTGATGTCTTTCATAAAATGACTGCCTGCTTTCCAACATCAGTTGCTTTTCATGTCGACACTCGCTCCCTTCACTGCATCTGCTTCTTCATTCATGGGAAACTGTCTTGGTGGATGACTAAGCACATGAAAGCGGTTACGCAATTAGAGTGATTTAGTTTCACTTCATTACATTAGGGATTTTCATATAAACATGCAAAGATGATACATTATGAAATTCCTCAGAGACACGGCCTCAAACAGGCTCAGCAGCAGTACTCACAGTATAAGCACATTTGCATAGAATGCATTTATGAGATTATTCAGCCACGGCTGCTTCAAACAGGCCGGTGTTGATGTGCTATCTGATGTGTTGATGTTGTGTTATTGTGCCTGTAACAGGCCACAACGAGGAGCTGCGTGTGAAGCAGGAGGTCCAAGTCGACTTTGCAGCCATGTCCAGAGACCACGTCACAGAGGAGGACATTGAGACGTTCACACATGTCCAAGAACTCGCCGTGCAGGTGAGAAAACTGGCGAAAGGGCCAGACATCTTAAACATCAACTGGAATTTTAGGCTTAACTGAGGAGTTTGCTACTTTATTTTAATTTCTATTTGAAACTGAACAAGAGGATTGACATGGGAAACACAAAACTTGTAAAGGAACCAGGTCTTTCAGTGATATATCATGTATGGGCTTACATTTTATAGGCATTATATAGTCAAATCTTTCCTATATTTTACATAAGGTTCAAAATAAATTCTTAAGATAAAGTTTTGTAATGATAGTAAAATTTATCTAATTGAGAATTGCACCCATCCTTGTCAAGTCGTTCTTTGTTTACCTGCAGCCATCGCCAGATGATTGCTTCCTTCTAGCAGCTAAAAGTATTTTAGAGAGATATTCATCGTGTACCATACATTTACCCAGGTGTAATGTAACAAGGAGCAGTCAACTTCTATTACAAATATCTCAATCATATTAGCAATCTCTATCCAATGTAACAAAAATACTATAAAACTATGCTAAAGCTATACTTTTTTTTACCACACTACCTCCAGCATTTATTGTGTACCTGTGAGCCTTTTTGTTTAAATTTCAATTTAGGAGTCACAAAATATCGCATTATGTTTTTCCAGTAGAACTTTCTCCAGCAGGACCATGAGTTTTTTAGTCCTAGTCTGGCTTTCTCAAATAATATTATTATTTATCCATTTGCTTTTATGCTTTTATTCAATCTTTTCACAGAGAACTGGATCTCTGATGAACACAGACTCCATGCGATGCCCTGCCGTCATTGAATTTGGGAAGTATGAGATTCAAACCTGGTACTCTTCGCCTTACCCGCCTGAATATTCAAGGTAATGCTTTTACATGACAAATAATGCGAATTTCTTTGTTACTTGAGTTGCATTTTATTTCAATGTCCTTTAAAAAAAAAACCCTCCCACACTGAAGTACAAACAGCAGCTCTCCATTTTGTCTTTGTCAGATTACAAAAGCTTTATCTGTGCGAGTTCTGTCTGAAGTACATGAGAAGCAAAAATATTCTCCAGAGACACACAAAGAAGTGTGGCTGGTTCCACCCACCAGCCAATGAAATCTACAGAAAGGACGACCTTTCCGTATTTGAGGTCAGCTTCCCTTTACAGCAATAAAGCAATAACTGTATGCTGCATGAGATTCCACTGAATGGGTTCTGGGAGGAGGAGGGGGGGGAATGGGAACTGTTTGAACAGTGTCCTCTTGCTCTTTTTATTCCGTGTTTAGGTTGATGGAAATGTCAGCAAACTATTCTGCCAAAACCTCTGCCTGTTAGCCAAGCTTTTCCTGGATCACAAGACCTTGTATTATGATGTGGAACCTTTCCTCTTCTACATACTTACAAAGAATGATGAGAAAGGCTGTCATCTTGTGGGCTATTTCTCCAAGGTAAGAATTACAGAGTGATTATATGGGAAATGAAGGAATACCGCAGATAATTTTTTAATGGTGGTACTAAGACCTTACTATAATTTGTCCTTTTTTGTAACGTGGACATAACTTATTCACAGTAAATGATGAGTTGATTAATCGATTTGTCAAGCAAAAATGCCAAACTTCCGTTGGTTCAAGCGTTGTACACTGATTATCGTTAGGTTTTGGACTGTTGGTCGGCCAAAAAAAAAAATGCAATTTGATTATGAGATTTTGGGCTCTGACAAACCCTGATGCACATTTCCGACATTTTATAAATGAATCGATTAGTCGAGTAATCAAAATAATTGACAGATTAACTGACACAAAGATAATTATCATTTGTTGTAGCCATAATTCAGAACAGAGTGATACTTTTCAGTGAAAGCTCATCACCCTGTGTGTGTGTGTGTGTGTGTGTGTGTGTGTGTGTGTGTTGGGGGGGGGCGTGCATGTGCATGTGCACAGCTTCAGACAAGGACAATGGCAGGTGCAGTAAATTGCCAGCTTCAGCAGAGCTCTGACATACTTGATCTGTTTCTCCTTCCCTCAGGAAAAGCTTTGCCAGCAGAAGTACAATGTCTCCTGCATAATGATCATGCCTCAGTACCAAAGGCAAGGATTTGGAAGGTTCCTTATTGATTTCAGTAAGTTCCTTAATGCTTTTTTAGACCACTGAACTGAGATTTCTTTTTTTCTCATTGGTCCTAACAAACACTTTCAGATTAAGGGGTGGATTTGTAGCTTGTGGCAAGGTGCTGTTATTTGGTTAAGGCTTTGAAGTAGCCTAATCAAGAGCATTCATGTACAGTGCTTAGGCAATCACAGAAGATTAGGAGTGAGAAACATTACATTCTGACTGCATACATTATTTGATGGCCAATAGTATTTCACCTAATCATCGCCTGAAGAGTTTTTTATAGGAAATGCCCCCATTTCTCTCTCCTTGACTTGTGATGAGGTGTAGATACTGCTTTTATGTTTCATTCCAGTAAATGCAGCACATACAATATTTAAAGCCTTGCGGTCCACTTATGAAAACAGTTGCTGCCTTGAGTGGATTTCTGTGTTTAGGCAGAAATCCACTCAAGGTTTCATTATAGGAGTTTTATTGTTTTCAAGAGTTGTTTCTCTGCAGAGTTTGTGTGTGATAAAGAAGGAAAAGGAGCGAGTGCTGGGTGGGCGGGCGGTAATGGTGCATTTGATTTCCTGTTCACTTTGGGAGCCATTGAGACACAGAGATGCAAGAGGATCTGTGATATTGAGAGTGTGCTGATAACAAAGACAGGGATTAAGGGAGATTGAACACAGCTGAGTTCTGAGCTCTTTGAAGGCTTTATTGGAAAATGTAGCTTTGGAGCTGGAAGTTGTTTAGATTAAGATTTTCTGTTATATTGGATTGTATTAGAGGAACATTTTGTCTCAGGTAGCTCTGAGAGCAGAGCATTAGTGGGTGCCTGTGTGAGAAATGTTCTCTTTCAAATCGTAATTCAAAGGACGCAGAGTAGCTCTTTTTGTATTTTGGTTTATTAATGATAATATACTTATAAAATGACACGTAATGAAATATAACTTTTTTCAATTAATTCATTTGAATATTCATTGCTAAGTGTTTGTTATCACAGGCTCGTCTTCTTAGCTTTAGTAATGAATATTGTCATGATTACTGGAATATTATGTGTTCACTGTTTGGTGATTAGATTTGCTTGTTTGGTTCTCGGTAGTGGGTGCACATTAAAAGGCATTAATTAATTTCATGCCGCTCATAATGGATGACCCTTGACAGGGCCGCTATAAAACTAATTACACACAGATACATATTAGTATTTTTTTCTTGTTTGTTATCTCTCCTAAGTGCAGTCTCTTGTGAGCAATGACATCCAGCTGCTTCTCTGTTTCGCTCTGTCGCTTTGTTTCCTCTTTTCTCCCCTCTTTCAACCTCCTTTGTTGCCCTTGCCAGCATGTATGATAGCTTCTGACAGAGGTAAAGGAGAGGAAAACTGATTGCCTCGCCTGCCTTTATACTATTTTGAAGGTGAAATCCCAACCAGGGTTCGTTGTCACATCCTAACCATGAATGTGTAATCCATAAGGGGTGGGTGTAGGGACTGAATTGCAATCTGTAATAACCCTAGCAGCAGCCTCTAGCTTGACTAAAGCATTTTGTTTTTGTTTGAATGTTGTCTTTTTAGGTTACCTTCTCACCAGGCAAGAAGGACAAGCTGGCTCCCCGGAGAAGCCGCTGTCAGATCTGGGTCGCTTATCCTACCTGGCATATTGGAAAAGTGTCATACTGGAGTACCTTTATAAGCACCCAGATAAACACATCAGTGTTAAAGGAATAAGCAGGGCCACTGGGATGTGTCCACATGACATCGCCGCTACTCTCCAGCAGCTCGGCATGATTGACAGACAGGATGGCAGGTCAGTCTCCGAGCCGCAGTCTCCTTCAGCCTTTGCTGCCGCTTCTGTATGCCGTCTGACTTATCCAGGCCAGCGGGTATTTTTAACAGCGTATCCATTAATGCCGCTGAATATTGACAGAAGTAAGTCAGGTTAAGCACCCCCAAGGACATGTTGCACCTGCTGTCCCAAAGAGCTCGTCTTTGTGCTCTTATTTAGCCACACATCACCTTCTGTTTACCCCGGCTAGTGCTTCACTCTTTTATGGACATGAACTCATGGGCTTTTCTCACTGTGACCTAGGATTGTGTTGATCAGAAGAGAGCGATTGATTCAGAGGCACATGGAAAGCCTTAGGGCTAACCCACGTCGGAACGAGGTGGACACCGACGCCCTGTGTTGGACACCTTCCACCACTCTCAACGCCGTCCTGTCTGAGGAGGAGAGGGAGGCCGAGATGGATGTAGGTTTCCTTATTCAATCAGGAGACATTAGTTCTTTGTTTACACTTGCCTACAGTGCTATTATTGGATGTTTGTTTGATTAGCTGGAGAGTTCAAATAGAGGCCATTAATGGAAAAAACATTCTCACTGTAAGCAGGCATCTAATGTTGTGCAAAATTGCCCTAAATCAGTTCACTTCATAATTGATAGTGCTGAATATTCCATGAAATGCAATCTTTCCACGGTTGCTTAACAGAAATGTTTCCTCCATGACGGGCACACATCCAATCAGGATGCTGTTCTTATTATCAGCAGAAACCTGCAGTGATTCATTTGTCATGATGTTAATTCCTATCTCTTGTTTTCCCATTAGCCTCATTGCTCAGATGTTGGAGCTGTGCGTGTGCCTTTCCCAGAGATAATGCGTCTTGTCTGTTTAATTACCAGGCTGAGCGGCTGAAGGAGCAGGCCAGTTGCTGGGAGAAAGAGGAGAGAGAGAGCTACATGATGACTCACAGTAACAGGCAACCTCTCACGAAGGTCCACTGTAAGATTCCCTACAGGACCTACGAACGCCGCCCTGCACTGTCCTGGACCAGGCGCATCCAGCAGTTGGAGGACATGAGTGATGACGAAGCTGATGACGACGACGATGATGACTCTGATGGCTCACCGCCCATCCTAACAAAAGCCCATGCAATGCTTGCAGCCAAGAGAAAGGTGACTTTTATTGTTTGTTGATGTGAATCATGTTTCTCTTGCCTCACCACAAGTCAGCTACTTTCCCTTGTGGGATTATCCCATTGATTATCTGGAGTTTTATTCCATGGCAAAGTGAAATTGAATGTATATCATTAGCTATTTTCCTTCATTAGGGGCCGTGTTGTGTACTCTGGTGAGATGGAAAGGTTTGATAAATATTCATGAATTCAGTGGAGGGTTCAGTGGTTTCCTCCTGTCTTCTGGAGCCTCCCTGTGTGCCTGCAGCTGTAGATAATAGATTGTGTTTTCACTGCTGGTGTCGAGACTGTGCAGGCTAAACCTTGTACTATTGTCAATGGTTATGGTTAATTTACTGCCCTCCTCAGTGCTTCTCCCATCTGTTCTGTCTATATGGCACTGCCCCCTTGTGCTGGAGATAATATTACAGCCTGGTGCATGATGTCAGCGAGACCGTTTCAACAAAAACAGTATGAAAACCAGAAAAGAACGACCCTGGCTGCTGGAGTTTATTTAGTACATTAGTTACAGTATTGATTTCACATTCTTCTTGTGAAGGATTTCAGAGAGGAGAGCGGTTGAGTCGTAGGCAGCCGGTGGGAAACAACTGGAGAATGTAAAATATAGACTGTGGTGTCTGCTTACTCTGCCTGTCTCATTTGTGGTTTTCCACACCAGGCTGCATTGCTCAAACATTTAGTCTCACAGTGTGGTTTTAACATTTTATATTTAGCATAAAAGCCTGAATGAATTTCTGCTCTATCCTCATGGAGGTCATCCACCCAGTGGCCTAGTTTTCAGTCTTTACAAAACTGCTCTACTCTGATGGATGTTTTATTCGGTTTTCATTGGTTTTTCTTTTATTTGTGTTTCAGAGAACCATTGTGCTCAAGAAGAGAGGGCGTAAAAGAAAGAGAATAAACAGCAGTGTAACAACAGAAACCATCTCTGAGACAACAGAGGTGCTGAACGAGCCGTTCGATAACTCAGAGGATGAGCGCCCTATGCCCCTGCTGGAGCGCACCTGCAGAGTGGGCGAGATGGAGGAAGAAGAGGAGGAGGAGGAGGAGGAAGAACAGGAGGACAAGACACCGATTACACCAATGAAACGCCGGAGAGGTCGCCCAAGGCTGGAGAAAAATGCACAGAAAGACACCGTGCACTGGAATGAAGGTATTTGCATCGGAAAAATGCTCTGTACTACATTATTTATCATAAAATAGTTTTGGAGCAGATTGTTCTACCTCTGGGGCAAAACAGGGAAGTGGTTTTTTATTTTGTTTTTCTTTATCTGTAGGAGCTGACGTCCTCTCTAAGAGACCAAGCAGGCCCCGTCCGGTGAAACGGAAGAAAGGCTGGCCGAAAGGAGTGAAACGTGGCCCTCCTAAATGGAGGCTAAAGAATGAACGAAAGATGGGCTTCAAGCTCAACCTCTACACACCCCCTGAAACCCCAATGGAGGCCGAGCAGCACCATATTCACACTGAAGAAGCGAAAGGGGAACCAGACCAGGATATTGTCAGCGCAGACAAAAGCAGCAAAGCAGGCAGAGGCTCAGCTAGTCCAGAGAGGCTCCGCTCTGAGCCACCAAGTCCTGCTGACCATGGCTCCCAGAAGTCGCGCTCCCCTGAAGGATCGTCAGTGGCTTCTCCATCAGGCTCACCTGCCGCCTCACCTGGTGCTATGTCCCCAAGGCCTGAGGACAGAGGTGATTCCCCAGAACCACCTGAAGAAGACCAGCAAGAGTGTGAACACGGGCAGGACTCCCCAGCCAAAGATGTGGAACATAGCACAGTGGGTGCTGAATCTCTGGAGAATGACAATGAGGAAGATGATGAGCAGGACAGGCAGCGAACTCAAATAGAGGATCAGGATGCAGATGATGAAGATGACAGTCACAGGAATACAGCAGAGCCTGAGAGCAGCAAAGCAGAGTTGGAAGAGAGTTTGAAAGAAATACCTGAATGCACCCCACCTTTTTTAGATCCAAAAGAAGACAATGACTCCGAGTTGAGTCAGCAGGTTTCTACAGTATCGTGTAGTGAAGACGAACCAGCTACCGCTGCAGAAAGCATCCAGGAGGCAGTGACAGAAAAGACAGTAGCAACACCACCACCTGAAGCAGTAGCAGTCGCTTCAGTAGCAGCTGTAGACTCTGATAATCCTGTAGACTCTGAGTCAGAAGAAGAGAGCACGCCCAGTCCTTGTCCGGATCACCCACCTCCTCAGTCTGCAGAGAGGCCAACACTCAGTCCCATGCTGAGGGAGGATCTCCCAATCTGCACAGAGATTGACTCAGAGACTGCCCAAGCTGTTCAGTCCCTGACGCAGGAGACTGAGCAGGAGAATGTTTTCCAGGAGTGTGTGGAGAACCAGGAGCCCTGCAGGACCCTGCAGACCTACGCGCACGTGGCCCAGAGCCCCCAGCTCACCTCGCTGGATGATTGCCCCCAGTCGGACCACAGCAGTCCCCTTTCCTCGGCGCAGTCCCATCCCAGCCAGTCGGTACGCTCTGTTAACAGCCCGGCTGTCTCCATCCTGGAGAGCGGCTACACTCAGATCAGCCCTGACCACAGTGCCATCTCAGTGCCCTCACTCCACAACATGGAGACAAGCCCCATGATGGACGTGCCGTCGGTGTCAGATCACTCACAGCAGGTGGTGGACAGCGGCTTCAGCGATCTGGGCAGCATCGAGAGCACCACCGAGAACTACGACAACCCCAGCAGCTATGACTCCACCATAGGGGGCAGCATCTGTGGGGCAGGCCCCTCCCAGAACAGCTGCTCCTATGGCAGCATCCCCCCCAGTGGCCTGGCCCAGAGCAGCTGTGCCGTGAGCCAGCAAATGGCTGCCGTCAACCCCGGCAGCTGCGGGATGATTCAGCAGAACAGCCTGAGCTCACCGCCGCACTGCAACGTCAAGTCACCACAGGGCTGCGTGGTGGTGGAGAGGCCTCCCAGCAACAGCCAGCACAGCCAACACAGCCAGCGCAGCCAACACAGTCAACACAGCTCCCACAGCAGGCACGGCCCACACAATCAGCACAGCCAACACAATCAACACGGCCCACACAATCAGCTAAGCCAGCACAGTCAACACAATGTCCACAACCAGCATAGTCACCACCACAATCACCACCTGCAGCACAATCAGCTCAGCCAGCACAATCAGCACGCTCAGCATAGCCTTCACAATCAACACAGTCAGCACAGCCAGCAGCAGCCCATGGCACAGTGTGCCATTCCCACCAACTTCACCACCACCATGCAGCTGGCAGACATTCCTGAATCTGGCAACCCAAACTTCACCCTCTATGAGAGGATCAACCACCAGGGGGAGTATGGCAGCGGGCACTACTCTCAGTCGTCTGGCCTCAGTCTGGCCAAATTGCAGCAGTTCACCAACACGTTCATAGACCACCCTCACTCGCTGCCTTTCAACCACTCGGCCTCACACCCCATCACATCTTATGCAAACACCCCTTCACTGTCATCTCAGCACTCGAGCCTGGTCTCCTTGTCCCAGACCCCACATCGAGTCTCCAACCCACAGGTGCAGGCCACCATGACGCCGCCTCCGAATCTCAGCTCTCCGCCAACCATGATGCTACAGCGTAACATGGGCATCCCGCCCTCGCAGCGGATCCAGCCCCAAATGGCACCCAAGAGTCACATCTCCGCGCGCTCCAAGTCGGCCCCGCTGTCGCACCACCAGCAGCAGATGTTCGCCCGGCCGCCGCAGACTGTGGCCATGCAGGCGCCATCCAGGACGCTGGCCGCCATGCCGCGCATGAACATGAGCGTGAACATCATGCCGGCACCAGCGTACAATGTCAACTCCATGAACATGTCCTCTCTCAACGCCATGAATGGCTACAGCATGAGCCAGCCCATGATGAACAGTGGCTACCATGGCAACCATGCCTATATGAACCAGTCACCCCAGTACTCTATGCAGATGGGCATGATGGGAACACAGCCATACCCCCAGCAGCCCATGCAGGCTCCACCACATGGCAACATGGTGTACACTCCAGCTGGTCACCATGGTTACATGAACACAGGCATGTCCAAGCAGTCCCTAAAAGGGCCTTTCATCAGGCGGTAACTCTCCGCAGGACTGAGCTGTTTCTTCTCACGTGCATTTTGCTGTTTAAAGATGCACTGATCTGGCCTTTTTGTTTCTTTTTTTTGTGTCTTTTTGTTATTGTTTATTACTTAAAAACCAGCAGCAGCACTTGGAAAGAATGCAAAAATTTTCATCAATGAGTAAACTTTGAAGCTATTGTTAAAAAGTATTTTTGTTTCTCCAGATGGGAAGCCTTACATCATTACGATGAAAATCTATTTAATTAGTGTTAGTGTCTCTGATGTGTCTTTACAGCAGGCGGGTTCAGAGCTCAGAGGTAGAGATTTCATCAGTGGTCGTGCAGTCGTGTAGCAGCCTCAAATGAAGCCATTTAATGTGCCTGCTACAAGTGGAGTTAGTGGCTGTTTGAACCTGTTCAGTGTACCTGTCTAACAGTGCTGACAATTAGTTTGTACTATACTCATGCCTTTGTAAATTTAAATTATTGTACTTATTTTGTAAAGTGACAACTAGCATGCTTCAGTCTCTGTTAGTGACAGTGCATTGAGTAGTACTGTACAAGTGTTGTGCTTAATAGCAAGCCATTTTAAAGATATCTGGCCTTTTACTAGGTTTCCCTCCACAGGGAGAAAGATGAAACTATATTTTGTTAATTCTAATAATGTAAAAAAAATGTAAACTTAGTCCTGTTTTCTGTTCAGTTTGAGAGGTTTTATTGCTATGTATGTATAATTCTGAAGTCTTTTGTAACAGATCTCCTTGAGGCAGCTTTCTGTTTAATAAAGCAGACTGATTTCTGTCAAAATAACAAAGCATATCTCAGTGTTTGTACCCTGAAAATTCTAAAACATTTCACAATGTCCAGAAGTGTGGCAGAATTTAAAAGAACTAAATGATTATAACGATGAATAACAATAAAGAAAATATAAATTTAGTCCAAAGTTGATATTTTACATAATGCCTTTAAAGCATTTACATTTTCATTCCATCTGTAGATTTGTTTTCTATCTTTATAAAATGTTGGATTTATATTTTACGAAGTGTAGAAGAATAGAGCCTGTGAATAGACCAAACTAAGCTAATGGATTGCATGTAAAACGCAACTTGTACTTGTGTTTTTGTTTATATTGCTCTTTTGTAGCCTTTGTACCTGTACAGAGTTGCTGGTAAGAACAGGGGGGAAATACCTGGCTATGTGCACAAAAATCGGACAGAATGACATTCTTGTATTTATGACTTTTCTCCTTTTGTCAGTTACTTAAAATGCTGTACATTTTAGCATAAGAATAAATTATGATTGACCATGTACTTGATTGTTCTCCTTTTAATTTGAAACATTTACTAGCCTGAGGCATGTTACAGAATGAGAATGTAATTAATAGATTTTGAATTTGTGGTAATCCAGGCAGCTGTTTTCCCTGCAGAAAAGTATTTTAAAAATAAAAAGACGTAAAAAAGGAAACTTGACTTGGACTTGACTGCTCTGAGACTCCACCTTCTAAACACTTGACTTGACATGAAACTTCAAAGCAAAAACATTCATGTCTCAAGCTTTTGCCTGGTAAAATCCCGTGAGAGTTTAAAAGAGACACATTGAATATTTAATTATTTGGCCTATGTATTAACAAGAATTGGTAAATTGTAAACCAAAAAAAAATGGTAGACACAAATTTAAAGGGAAAATGTTCAAATGCCATAACATTTCCATGGACAGCATTCAAAGACCTGAAATACTTGAATTGCCCTCAAGAACTTGAGACTTGACTTGGACTTGTCTTCAGTGACTAGAAACCTGGCTTGAGACTGGCAGTGATAGACCTGAGACTTGAGACTTGTCTCAAGATACTTGTGACTTGACTTGGACGTGTCTTGAATGACTTGAGATTTAACTTGAGATTGTCTCAATACTTTTGACTTGGATTTGTCCTCAATTACTCGTTACTTGGCTTGAGATTTGTTCTGACATACTTGAGACTTGACTTCGACCTGTCTTGAATTACTTTTGACGTGACTTGTCTTGAATGACTAGAGAGTTTTATTTGCCCCCAATGACTTGAGAATTGACGTGGACTTGTCTCAAAGTGTGACTTGCGGCTCAACTTTCCCCGTGAGTCCAACAATCAGCTCTGCTCTGTAGAGTTTAACCTTTTCTCCAGGAGGTGCATGTCCAGCTCTCTCAGCTGTTTCAGGAAGCCCCAGTTGGGGATGATCCGCCTGCGTTTTTTCACATGCTCGATGGCGTCGATCACCGTCATGTTCTCACAGATCATGAGGTAGGCGAGGAAAAGTGTGGCGGAACGACTCCTACCCATCACACAGTGCACCAGCAGTTTATCTGGAGATACATAAATCACAAAATCAGAATAGCTACATTACCTGCTCATTTTTTTTTGTCATTTTAGCTCATTGTCAGCTCACCCAAATGACAAAAAAACCTTTCACATTCCTAGTTGTATCTAACCATGCAGAAGGTTTTCTGAGATTTCTGCCACCAAATTTCATTTGTGGTCCTCAAAGAATAGAAAACTTTCCAGAAACAATGTAATGAATAATCCACAGACCTCAATGAAAATGTCTGTAGATAATCCCAAGAAACCCTGGCTGAAGGTTAAGGGCGAATATCTCAAAACCCGGGCATCTACAACCAAAACCTTTTGCCATCAACTCAATAGGATGAAGGTGAATCAGATTTCAGTTGTGGTTCTCAAAGCACCACAAAACAAAATTCCCTTCATCACCCTACATACACAGGTGATTGGTGGCGGATGTTTAGCGAATATCTCAAAGCCTTGTCATTAAACCCAAAATGATCAAGACCAAGTCATATCTGTGATATGGCTGAAATGACCCTTTCAGTATGTGTGGTCCTACTCTGGGGATTTCTCAGTGTTTCTTCTATAAACCGGGCAGCAGACGAGAAATACTGGCTGAGGTTAAAGGTTGTGACATCTTCTGCTTCAACGCCATAGTAGACAATGTCCATGTCACTGTAGTAACCAGCTCCGGTGTCCACATTGTTCCACGTCCCTTCTGCTGCATTCAAGATGTGCGTAATCCCCATCCTCTTCAGATTAAATTTGTCCTTTGCAGTCTGCCTGCAAGAAACTGGTGTGAATTATTATTTTAATCCTCTATTATTTGATTAAGTTCAGTAATTTTATACTTACTCGTCCCCTATGTAGACATTAGGCCAGACCTCGTTGACATGAGTGTAAGCAACACTCCCACGGTTTAGGATTTTCTCCAGCTCATAGCCCCCAGGTGTGACATATTCATCCATTGGACTGGATACCTCCGCTGCCTTTGTAACATTTATCTTGGTGGCAGTCTTTGACTTGTGAGAAGCCATTTTCTCACTGTGGCTTCCTTTCACACATGATTTATTAGCTTAAGGAGGGAAAAGAAATACCACGCTTGCTTTTTTTTTCTCCCCTTCCACTTTTCTCCCTCTACAATCATGAAAAAGTACAGTTTTGTTTTTTGTTTTTCGCATGCATCTCAAATTCTACTTACCGAGAGAATGAAGTCCTTCGTCTTCCTGCTTGAAAATGTTGTCTTCATCCTTCTGGCAGCTTGTTGTGAAGCAGTCCTTAAAGGCAGAAGGTTTAATTCTGGCAGGCTCAAGTCAGGGCACAGATTGTATAACCGCTTTGTGATGGGCATCAAATGCAGAGGATATTTTTAGGGCTGTGATGTGGTGGGCCCCTGACCTTAGCTGCCACGTTCCCTGCCTGTGGGGAAAACTTCCACCCAGCCAGTCCCTGCCATCCACTCATAAACACACAACTTTAATCTCCACTGCTGGCAGGAAGCCGTGCTTATCCAAACTTTGCACTTGCCAAAGGATACCCATATTCACTGGAGTGAACAGGGCACTCTGAGCTTTTGCTCAGTCGTATGAGCGACTCCTTTGGAATTGTGTCAGTCTCTCTTAGCCTTTCTGCATATCTTCAGATGCTGGGAGAAACCGTGTAAGCGCTGCCTTACAACACCCGTTAAGGATGTTCCGCGTTTTCTGGAGCCTCTCTGGGCCTAAAGGAGAACTGAAATGTGTCAGACTGTTAGACAGATGAGGTTTTTCACAGGATGGCACATGTCTTTGATTCCCCGTTATATGATATGCATGGTCCATTCAGTGATCT
The DNA here is from genome assembly GCA_011952105.1 of Coreoperca whiteheadi. NCBI lineage: Eukaryota > Metazoa > Chordata > Actinopteri > Centrarchiformes > Sinipercidae > Coreoperca > Coreoperca whiteheadi. The sequence goes on from CM022492.1 coordinate 15,465,261, forward strand.
AAATGCGAGCCCCCAAAGTGAGAGTGTGATGATGACTGTTTTGCAGAATGGCTGAATGAAGCTGCTAACATGTCAGACAGAGTTTTCACACCATCATACTCCTTTATTTTTCCCTCATATCTTCATACTCTGCCATCATTCATTCTGACAGTGAAATCATTAAACCTGTGATATCCAATTCCTTTTATTTTGACAGCATCTCTCCCAGTGTGCTCTGGAGAGCATCTCTTATTAAGATGGCTTCAGCATTTCATCTCTTTTCAAAGTCTGACCTGAATCTGTATACACACTCAGAACCATGCTGGCATATTTTTATCATCTTGTATCAAGCCTTTTTAGACATCACAGTTTTAACTGTACGACACTGGATTGCAGCAGTTAAGACACAGTATTTTGAGAAATGTGAATATATAAGTGGAGCATTGTTTATTTATAGGCATAGGCTGTCTTTGTGTTGTTCAAGTACAGCAGGGGTTTTGGCAGTTGTGCTACATTTGTTTTAATGGCCTCTATGATTTCATTGTGCTATGTATTAGACAGAAACGTAAGGGAGCATACCAGTGTTTCAGTATGTTTAAGCTCCTTAACTATAAATCATGCATACTTCAAATTTTTGCTGACTGTTTTCAAATGCATGCTGTACTGTTTCAGATTTTGTTTGACATTGCAGACAGGCATTACTTTAAAAACGATTTCAGCTAAATATTAAAAAAAAGTTCACAACAGAGCTGTATTTGTTTTGTTTTTCTGTATCAAGTCCTAGTCAAGTCTCAGCTCTATCACAGCAAGTCTGAACTCAAGTCTCAAGTCACCAAGACAAGTCCAGGGAATTTGAGACAGTCAAGTCATTCAAAACTAGTTCAAACTAGTTAATTTGAGACAAGTTCATGGCAAGTCTCAAGTAAAATCAAGATAAGTCAAATTGCAGTCTCAGCTCTATCACAGCAAGTCTCAAGTCAATCTGTCATGATTTTGGGGTTGTGTTCTGTTATTTTCTGTTTTATTTTGTTAAATGTTCTGCGTCTTGTGCCTTATGTGGTGTTGCTTCCTGTCTGTGATTGCTTTGATTGTTGCCACCTGTGGTTATCAGTTTCACCTGTGTCTAGTTATCCTGCCCTCATGTGTGTATGTAGTCTCTTTGAGTCCTTTGTTCTGTGTTAGTTGGTCTTGGTTTCCATGCCTTGCTTCCCTTTGTTTCCAGTGTTTTCCTAGTGTTTCTCGTTGTGGACTTCTTTCCTTGGTTTTTGGACAATCTGCCTGTTGTTTGGACTTTGAATTTCGGCCTACTCCCTGTTGGATTTGTTTCCCAGCGTTTGGACTGCTTTCCTGGTTATGACCTCTGCCTTCCTGACTACGCAGTAAGCCTGTGGTTGTGGCTCAATAAAACATGAACTGCATCTGCTCTGCTTGAGTGTCTGCGTTTGGGTTCAAACCCTAGCGTGTCCTCCTAGCACCTAACCCGTTCAGGACAAGTCCAAGTTGTGTCTTAAGGAATTTGACACAAGTCAAAGTGAAGACATAAGTCTTCATAAGCAAATTGCCTATCAAGATTAAAGTCTTTCAAGTCTCTGACTGCTTACATTTAAAATGACATCTCATTTGAACATTTTCCTCCTTGAAGATGTTTTATTATATCTCAGATGAATTTCTTGTATGGGCTGTTTTAGTTTCAGGATTTTACAAGGTCAAAAAGTGTCTCAAGTCTCAAGTGAGTCAGGTCTTACAGACAAGTCAAGTCTCAAGTCCTCACAAGTGTTTGTAAGTCTTGCTTGAGTCCAAGTCTCTAGTTTTAAGTCTACAGCACTCTTTAACATGCTCTTGAAACTTGCGGTTTGAGTTTTGTAATTCACTGTGAATATCAAGTCTGCGTTCATTTGTGTCAGTTACTTTATCGTTATGAGGTAATACAGTGTAGACCTTTCTGTTGAATATGCACATAAAATGCATTGAAAATGTGACTTTATTGTAATACACAGCTTTTTCACATTTTCATACTGTATCTAAATTATAGGAAACCAATAATTTACTAACAGAAGATAGAAAAATAAGTACAAAGTCTAAAACGAAGCAGCCATGTTTATAAAATGTTTAGCTGTAATGTAAAGTATATGTGATTTGAATTAAAGAGATCAAAACATGCAAAACTACAGGGAATAGTCCTTTAAGATTAAAAACATCCTCATTGGAGGAAAGTTTCTCCCTCTGGCCTATTTCTCCATTCCTTGATGTTATGTTGTTTTCCTCTGCAGGGCCAAGGAGGAGTCCAAGTGACAGAGTTGATTCAGAAATCCAACATTTGGAAGAATGTTTCTATGCCTGCGAACAGCCTCCACAGCGTCGACGAGGGTAAGACTTTCTTTGATCATGAGGAAGGCCAGTGCTAGAGTGGCTGAGCGGCTGATTCCTCGTGCACAGTGGACGAGCACTTTACCTACAGACGAGACAGAATCACTGTGAATATCAGCTGTGTCCATATAAGGCATACAGGCATGTAGGGGTGTAACAAGACAGTCAGCTCATGGTTAAATATACTCAATATTACGAAGGTGGGATGAAAACAAACTGACAAGACACAAAATGCTGTATTCATTCCTCTTAAGTCTTGATATGTGAAAAAACTCAAGTGTCGAGTTGCTCCATTCATACTTTTTTTTAATAGATTTTGGTGCAAGATGCAAAAAAGCTTCTCTTAAATGGAAAAAGGAGATCTTGATCAACATAAAATGAAGTTAAAGAAATAATTAAAATGCCTGAATGAGACTGTCTTCATGAAGATAAAGAGCAAATGGCTGAACTCTGAAGTCTCCAAACCCCTCAGATTGCCACAAACCCCAATTTAAATATCTTCAGACAAATGTAGTTTAGTTTTTTTTGGAGAAACATTTTTTAAGACTGTAAACTTGTCAGGCAGCAGTTGAGTTGAGACAGTTTAGTTTTAATGGATAATAGTAATTTACTCCCTCTGGCATTTTATATATGCAAACTGAACAAAGGTGCATTTTTGGGTCAGAATTTCTCAGACTTAGTTAACATTACAATCAAATTTTCAGGTTTACAATTTGTCATATTTGCGTACCACGATATTGTGCTATGATATACGGTATTATTACATCCCCAACCTAATGTGTTTCTTTTGTTTTCTTTGGCTCGTACCTTTCTGACTTAGAGCACCGTGAATGAAATCAGCCGTCTCAGTGAAGAATGGGCTCAAGTCAAACTCTTTACAGTCTGGTGCTTCGACTCCATGATACTGTATGTTGGTGTCTTTGTAGAAACGTGGCCCAGTGTCAACGTGTTGGGGGCCATCTGCAGCATTCACCACATGTGTTATTCCCAGATTCACTAACAGGGTTTTATGCTGAGCTGTAGCCCTGTAAACCACACAAGAGATGATACAAGGAAGGTAGCTTTTAGAGATTTTTCTCGCCTGTGGCCAGCTCTGTAAGCGTACGTTTGCAAATGCGTCCCTGCTGACTCAAATGTACAGATTTTATATTTGTCCCCATCAGTTGGCCAAATACATGACATGTTTGCAGCAACAGTTTCTCAATCAGATCCGCATATTGCGGGGACCCCTAAGTGAGAATGTCACTTACGCGTCTCCGATGTAGAGGTTGGGCCAAACCTCGTTGACAGCTCCAGTGGGGCATCTGTTCTTCAGCAGAAGGCTGAGCAGATCGCAGGTGGGCGGTGTCTGATACTCTGGCTCCTCCTCTGGGCTCATAGCTGCACCTTTCACTTTAGTGTTGTTGTATAATTATCACAAATTATATTCAACCCAACACTTACATAACAGTTAGATAATTTCCCCAAATACTTGATGTTCCTGGATGGAGTTATTTCTGCTGTCCTGCTAGTTTTTCCTTCCTGTAGCATTTGGAAAGGAATTAGAGTAAATTCTGCCCTTATTGGTGCAGCTCGCTCTGTTTGCCATCTGAGCATAGGATCAGTGTTGTTTAGAGGCTTAGCCCCGCTGGAACGAGACAGCTGAAGATGCCAGAGTCGGAGCGGGAGGCTATTTATTCCTCAGATGACCGTGACAGAAGCCAGGCTGCTTCAACTGCAGAACCACAGCCGTGTTTACGTCTGTAATAGTGTAAGTGATTCAAAACATGGTGAGGAATTATTGTCAGGTTGCCACTTGAGTCAGTTCAAACCTCATCAATTTGTACCTAATACAGAGAATTTAAAGGATAATGCTGGTGTTGGTTAATCTTTCATTTTTTTCAACAACAAATCACCTGCAGAGAGTAAGCCAACATTTAATTTATTTTAACACTTAGTTACTACCTGATATTACCATCCAAAAAGTACGAAAGAAAAACACATACTAGACATATTTCTTCATTATGATGGACACGGACGCTGTAGTTTATTCTGAAACCACTGAGACTGCAATTTCCATTTCTGGAGAGGAGCTCCAAGTCAGGCAAACATCACTGAGCATGCTCGAGGACACAGTTGACAATGTCACCTCAAGGTCCATTTAGTAGCTGTTTTGGAGTTTTCCATCACATTACGTGATCTTCACCAGTAGTGCCCATTTGTCATGGAATTATAGATATTCAATTTTTTTTTTTTTTTATATTTACCATTCACAAATGAGTTTTGTCAATCTTGCCAAGAAACCATATTTCCAAAAATGAACTATGCCTTTTAGCACTTAAACATTGAGGTTTAAAGTAACAGCAGTTGACAATGACCTCACTGTAAAGTCCATTTAGTAGTTTCTCTTGTTTTATACCTGTTTTTATTGTAAAGTATTATATCACCCATTGCAACTTCATGGCTCTTTTATTTTTTAAGTTTTTAAAAACGATTTTGATCTTTAAACAATAGTTGTACATTACAATAAAAAGCCTTTAATGTAATATTTCACTATAATTTCTCCACAAAATTTTTTATTTAAAGAAAATTAAAAGATTTTTTACATTCATATCTTTGTTGTAATATCTACTTCAAACTCAGATACTGACAGGTGGCAGCAATATAATCCAAACATATAGACTGATGGATTTTATCTCAAGTCTGCCCATTGGCACTCCAGCTCCTCGATGATCCCTGGCAGTGCAGCTTCTTGTCCAGCTCTCGGAGCTGCTCCAGGAAACCAGAGTTAGGGGAGATGTTCCTGTTGGCACTGACAGCTTTGATCGCATCCACCAGCGTCATGTTCTCGTGGATCATCAGGTAGGCCAGAACCAACGTTGACGAGCGGCTGAGACCCATCGCACAGTGGACAAACACTTTACCTGCCAAACAGCGGTAACAAAAACTCAAAATCACTTCCTGTGGATCAGGCCAGAGCTCAGCCATCCTCTACCACCTCCATTTCTATATTTACAACCATGCAATGAATGGATTATTGTGGTGAACTTTATTCTAATGTCTAAATTGTTACTTCACTGTGGATTAAAAACCATGCACATCACAGAGAGGAGTACTTCTAGCGCCTGACTAAAAGTTTTCAACAATGTTGCAACAAATGTTTCAACACACGGTAATCCCTGGTTCCTTATCGGGCCTGAGGATTAGGGCGCATAGGAGCGCGTAATTGAACTGTCTTGGCGTCTGTATTTCTGCCGGGGATTACTGTAGGCCCCGCAACACACTGGAGCCCCTGATCAGCCAGCATGTGAATGAGGAGGCCTCATCTTATTACTGTCATGTTAGATACCGACTTCACTTTGCATAACAGGCCAGGCAGGCACAGGCCACAAACATAATTGTGTAATTTCCATGTCCAATAAAAGTGTTGCTTACAAATTACCAGGGCAATCCGTTTAAAACCAATTTTCTTGGCCAAGGTCTGAGCTTATGAGAAGATTACCGTGGGGGGAAGATATTAGCTTGATATTATGTTTAGTGTTTGATTTGCATTTTAATGACTAATACAACTGGGGGCTGCTGTAATGGGAATTGACTGACAAATGTTTCTGTACTTTGCCTTGCAGAAAAAATAACGTCTTCTCCAAGTTAATGTGTAAGAATGATGAGGAAAACCCTGAGCACGGTGAGCGCTCCTCACCTGTGGGCGAGCTCAAAGCGTTCTTGATAAAATTGGCCGCTGGGTAAAAGAAGGGACTCAAGTTAAAGGACGGCATGTCAAAAGCTTCCACTCCATGATAAGTGATTTTGGTGTCTCGGTAAAAGCTGGGGCCCGTGTTCACGTTGAACTTCCCATCAGCAGCGTTAAGTACATGGGTGATGTGGTGAGCCTGGAGTGTCCTCTTGTCTTTGGCTGCATACCTACAAGGAAAAAGTAGAATTATCTGGCAGTGCCGATAAATGAAAGAAGTATTCATCATTTCTAAGAGCACAGTTCATGATATACACGATACATATGACCGTTGCACAATAAGGAATGCTTATAAATGATTAAGAAGTTGTCATATTTATGATTAATAAAACATTTAGCAGTGCTTTATATATAATTAATAAGATGCATAAATTAAAATAACTTGTGTTGCCAAGTTGTGGACCCACATTGAAGCTATGGAACGTTTTGGTTGGTGTAACATAGTAGCTTGCTTTAAGATGTTCACCCAAATAACAACAATGAATAAATGAATTATTCATCTGAACAACGTGGCCCCAAAGAAATAGTACATTTAAAGACTGTTGACAGCAAGGTCTGTGGATTATCCACAGCAACGAAGATACTGTTTCCGGAAAGATGAGTTATTACATTTTTTTAGATGCAATATTTCTGAAGCCTACTTTTAACACTAGAAGTTAAATTAATTTTACCGCCATCGTATTTGGCTGGTGACAGAAATCCCAGAGACTGCTATCTAAACCTGTGCCAGTAAAACATCAATTGTTGTCTTCTATTTGGGTGCACCGACTGTGCCTGCTGGAAGTGATTTGTGTTTAGCACGTTAGCATCTTCACGTGCTAATGCTACATCCATGGCTAATTTGTGTAAAGTATTTTAACCCTTTAACATGCCAATGTTTAGCGTATAGCCTAATGTCTGTGTTAGCGTGTTAACATGCCTAGGTACAGCACAGCAACATGCTAATGTTTAGCATATTTGCCTAACAATAAAAACATAGTAACTGAAAACTTGAAGGCTTCATTAATGAAAGCTCCTGAGTTCCGTCAATTTCCTCGTGGGTTCAAAACATGGAAACCCAAAACTACTGCAATAACAGATTTTTGTGAATACCAGCGTATAACTTAAAGTTGATATGGTGAACTTGTTAGCAAACAGTTTACATGACAGCTTATTTATCCAGCAGACATGAATCAACATTAGCATTTATTTGGCGACATGTTTATGGCCCCCTAGTGAGTGTAAGTCCTATATTCACTCTTTTAGCTGTTTTGGGTCTCCACTAACTCATGAGGCAAACATCTGGCTCTTTAGCTGCTAAATGCTCCACTATGTTCACAAGATAACTTCTTGCTAACTTTGCAGTTTGATGCTAGGCAGGTAGCATACGGTTGGCCTTGCCACCTGCTGTGGCCTGAAAACAACGCTATGAGAGTGCTGAGTGACCATAAATAAATTTTCAGGCTGAAAAAACAAAGCAATAAGCTGAAAGACCCTGAAATGCTCCATAGCTCCTTAGAGCTGAGGGCTACGGAGCCCTTCTGGTGACATTGGTGGGAAAAATATGAATGTGTGGCCACAAGATAATTAAGACGTGCCCACACGTTATTAAGGTGTGGGAAAGCGATAACGTCAGGAGTGATGCTGTTTATGAAGTTTTTGCTGAATAAAAGGTTATAATACTTAACATGTATAAACCTATAATTTAACTTGGGGGGCAGCTGTATCCTAAACTGAAAAAGCTGTTTTCTGCTGATCTGAACATGCTGGTGGCGTGTCTTCATAATTGTGGAACACACATTACCTTCTCTGTGCTATTATGCTATGGCCCAATAACAATGCCAACGCTACTGAAAGGCAGGAGGAGCTTACTCTCCGAGCTAAAGGCTATTAATTTGCCAGGTACAGTAACTGCCTTGGCCTGTCGGCACATGGACGGCGAATTAGATTCACCTGAGACTACTTCGTGATTTCGTTATGTTTGTCGAATTTGATAGGCCTATGATTTTTTCATTATTACCCTACAAAATAATGTTTCTGTCACTGATTGTCACATTTGTCTCGGAAAACCACGTTCTCCGGATCTGTCTGGACGATCCTGGTATAACCACCAAACTTCTCCACGGCCTCCATAAAGTAGCCTCCTCTGACGTGTGGGTCACTGCTTGTGTATGCAGCTTTCAACCAAAGTACTTTGCGGGAAAAGCCATCTATGTAACCATTGATGCAGATTCCATGGTTGGTTTTAACCTATTATAAGATTCTACATGCCAGATATAGTTAGGTCCTTGAGCAAAATACTGCCTTCGGTTAAGTCGCCTAGAACGACGCATGGCTGAGGCTTGAGGGTCCAGAGCTGCAAGAATCAAACGAACATCTTCCTTTTTTGCTCAAATGCCATTTTTCAAGCATTTGTTGTACATCCACCAGTAGCAATGTAGTCTTCCAGGTCCTTCCAGCTGGTGCATGATGAAATCTCTGGCTTCCCCAGGGTCCGCATACTGTTTGCGTGTGAGTCCATGCTTTTTCAGCAGCCAAAATAAGTGTCTCTTGCTAATAATCACTCCATGCCTAACTGCAAGTAACTGAAGTATGGCATTACAATTCATTCCAAGATTAAAATAAAACTAAATGTATTCAAACCTGTCCATGTTTGCAAGCAGCTAAAGGAGCAATGAGTCTCAACATGGAAATGATTTTTTTAATGGCACTTTAATTACCTCATTCCCACGCCTTAATAACGTGTGGGCACGCCTTAATTATCTCGTGGCCACGACATAATAACTTGTGGCCACGCATTAATATTTTTCCCACCAATGTCACCAGAGGAGCTCCATAGAGGGCAGCTGAGTTGGGTGAAAATTCTCTGTGGGTTCATCACTACAGACTACACTTTTTATGCACAAGTAGTCATGTGATCCATTGCTACTATGAAAATTTTGATTATAGCTGCTTTTATCATTAATATCACTTTTAATTGTTTAACAGTTTTATAACCCGTTCATTGGTGACAACTTGTGTATCCTTTATAGTATCCTTTTAGTATGCTGTATTGTAAAGCATGAAATTAGAAGGTTCTGGTCTCACATGTCTCCAATATAGATCCTGGGCTGAACCTCATCCAGATGGCTGCTGGTCCCTTTCTTTGTCCACATCAGCCTCTGGAGCTCTGAAGCCGGGGGGGTCTCATACCTGCCGTTTGCCCCCTCAGGGCTCGCCAAGCAGCTGAGGCCTCTGGGCATGTCTGGATGCTCCACTTCTGCTTTTACAACCTGTCGCATAGAAGTGCCACATATGATATTCAAACAGAGTTTAACTGGGAGTTTAAGAAGCGGATTTATCGAACCATTGGTTCTGGTCATTGCTATGAAATTTGGACCACGCCAAGTGCTGAGAGGTCATCAAAAGGGTCAGAAATGTTTTTCCTTTACCTTGGTCGTCTACAGTTTAAGAAAGGAAATGCGGATGGAGTTTCAGGCAGCTAATTGGCTTTATTGAAGTGAGAGCTTCTTCTTAGGTAACACTGAAAGAGAAATACAACGTGGGACTGTAGTGAGGATTGTTGATTAAGAAGATCAGATAAACAGGCCTAGAGCTTTTCAATATGAACTACAAATATGCCAATAAATGCCCTCCACAGTAGCAAAGGACCTCAAGAACACATTGTAAGATGACTATATGATCCTCAAAGTACTTTATCTACAGTTAAGTAGCGCTTGGTAGGTTTATTTATCTCCAGAGATACAAAAATTGATATTCAAGGCCTATAAACATCAGGTTTTCATTTCCAGCAGGCAAGTCTAACCTGTGCATTTACAAATTACACACTGGGCTTTAGAGAGACTTATACTATTCGTGCTGTATACATTAGCATCCATTTAGGAAGCTGTGTGATTCTGCTCCAGGCTGAGAACGTTCAAACGATGTGTATGCATTGTTATAGTAAAGAAACCGATGGCAGCTCAGCTTCTTATTTGCATTCTGCTGGTGTGTGGAGACATAATGTGGCACTCAGGGTTTTGAGCCTTATTGCCATGTCCACAGGGATGAGTCATTGAGACCAAATCTGTCTCAGTGACCTTTTGTTAAGCTGCCGTGGCATATGGAGGTGCACTCAAACATCATGATGGCTTTATCCATCTCTGCATGTGCGTAGTTGCATGTGTGTCTCTCAGGGCGTGTGTGCAAGAAAAGCTGCATCTGACCCAGCATAATGCTCCATGCATATGAGTGTGTGAGTCTTGAAGAGTAAAGTGTGTCTTTGCACAAGTACAACATGTGCCCAGAGTACCTGGAGGCTCTTCTTTCTCCTCATTGATCTATAAGTACAACCCTTCCCTCCCTCCCACTGTCAGGGCAGAGAACTGATTTCCCTGGTGCACATGTTGAGCTGCAGTGCTGCTTTCATAGCCTCCCCCCTTAGGCTAACCTGTCCTTCCTGCTCTACTTCTGTGTAATTAAAGATGCTATGTATGGGAAAGTGCCCACGGTTAACATGGAGGGCAAATAAAAATGGCTTTTTACCTCCTCCGGGCCTCTTCTTGGTGGTTTTATGAATTACACTTCCCTCTTTAGCCTTTCGGATTTGGTTCGTCTGGGTTTGTGAGCAAATTAATACAAGAAAAAAGTGTGGTAATCCATCAGGCAACGCAGTATCATCACAGGACATATTCATTTATTAAAGTGCTTTATAAACATGTTGACCTTGCAAACAAAGGTATACAGTACAATAAATCCATACACTGTAGTTTATAGACACTGCATACTAATAAATATTTTCCAACATGGACTTCTATCCGCATCAAATTTGTAAGAACACATTGTTAATAGACACTTGCCTTGGCTGGAAACGTTGCTTTTCAAGGTCTCTCTGTACAAGAGCTACATGTGGGTCGACAGCACAACTGTCTGCGTTCTCCTTGGTAATCTACCCTGCAACCTTTTTTGCTATTTTAACATCTGAATCTCAGCCCAAAATAATTCTGGCATCCTCTTCTGCATTCCTTAAAGGTTATCCGAGCTAGCAGCACAGGAGAGAGGATAGGACACAGCTTTTTCAATAGCAAGAGAATTAGATCGGTGTTGCTCTACTTGAGCTTAAATCTGACAGTCTTTACTGAGATTCTTCTCCACAGAGAAATGTGTTTCAGTCAACACCTGGACATTTGGTAAAGTCAGGTGTTTCTGAGCTCTTTAGTTTATATGAGGGTAATTTACTGAATGAAAGCACAAATACTGATATAAGGTTTATCTTACTAGCTTTCAACACACCATCAAAAATAACTGGAACCTTAAAATTGCAATATGGAAAGTCTTGGCTAAAGCATTAAAATAGTATGTCAAATAGAATTACAAAAGTGTGGAAAGATGAACATGTTCAAACAATACAAACATTTATTTTTTTCATGTAAAGTTCATTCTTTGAAAAACTCCTAAAAATTTTCTTGTACCCAAATAAACTATCTTGAAATCGAACTTCTGACTCCAGCAGTACAAATCAATGCCATATAATTCAGTGTAGTTTTTCACATACTGCAGTTTCTCTATCATCATATTTGGAGGTGTTATTCCTAATGAACTGTTCATTTTAATGTCGATATCAATAAAGATACCAATGCGTGTTTGTGTGCATGCATGTGTGTGTGTGTGTGTGTGTGTGAGAGGCTGAGAGATAATGATTTATAACAGCAGGACTTGCTTTCAATATATGTCTATAGTGTATAGTAGATGTACTTGTGAACCTTTTTGTGTCTGAGATTCCTAATGTTTCTACAGATGACAATTAAAAGACCTGAAACCTTGTGATGAGCAGTGGTGATCAGCTCCGATAGCTAGATGAATACACCAAAGGAATTTCATACTGTGAACACTGATGGGTTGGTCTCGTTATAGAGATGCTGTAGATTGATTCCCATTTTGAGTTTGAATGGTGACTTGTCATCAATACCGTTTCTGAGTCATCTACAGAGTTTATGAAAAAATTATGCTTTGTAAAACATTTTCCGTAAGACATTTGGTCCATTCTGCTATAATACAAAGTGAGGCGCTGAAGAAAAAAACATCTTACACGAATGAGAGGTAGAGACATAACTCAAAGACATAAATCATTAGCCTTCATTCATCTTGTCTCTTGTTTCACTTCACATTACATTAGGTTAGAATTTGTTCTGCAATCAAAGTGTCTTTTTGTTAAGACATGCTTTTTGTTTTTAACACTGCCTCGAAAAACATTTAAAAAAAAACAACAAGAAAATACAGTATATAGCTATGGTAGCAATGCAATTCATTGTTAGATCCTGAGACAAAATGTAAAGCTCGGCCACATCTCAGACACAACTTGTCAGGCTCAGCTGCTCTATGTTGTCAGATTTGGCACAACTTTCTTCCAGTTTGAAACGTACTTTGTCAGCCTCAACTGTACTTAGGCTCAGCTGTACAGCGAGCTGAATGCTAACATGTAATCTACAATGCATCTAACATTTACAATACCATTTCAGCATGCTAAGATTAGCATGTTAATTTGCTAATGTTTAGCACGTACTGTTGAGTATATGAGCATGTTAATAAATAAATGCAGTGGAGTTATGTTTGCAGCTTTCTCATTCATTTTTACGTTTAATTAACATGCTAACATGATGTATTAGTGTTAATCTCAAAGTGCCACTGAGTCTGACAGAAATTCAGTCATTCGTTAAACCAAATTTCGTGACAACAATTTCATGACTGTAGAAATATCTCAGTCTGGACTGTTCCATCACCATCCTTGGCAACCACTCTGCCATGTAGTTAAAAAGTGTAAACTTCTCTTGATTACAGGATCTGACATGTTTTCTTTTTTCTTGTCAGCTGAAAATCCAGATCCAACAGCAAAGCCAGGAAATTCTTGTTGGGGTAGATGGCTCTCTTCTGGATCAATTTCTGCAAAGCCTGTTTAAGCGGGAGGTGGCGGTAGATCATGAGGTACGCTAACACCAAGGTCGATGACCGACTCATTCCCACGATGCAGTGCACCAGAACTTTCCCTGAAGAAGAGACAAGATGAAGGGAAAGGAGGATGTGAAAGAAGGATTAGTGAGAGTCCTCGGTCTTATTAATATCATACATGGCTGCCCGTCTCAAGCTGGGGCCTTTCTTTTTTCCTGCTGTGAGCTAAAAATAGTTCCCGCAATTCATCGCCTTTGTTCATTTAAGGTCCCTTTGCAGACTGGGCCCAACTGTCTCTTTAATCCCAACTCGTCCTCTGCTTGATAGCTTCTTTGAAAGGAGCCATGGTCACATTATAGACATAAATTCTGCAAGGTAAGACCCTTATTATTACTGCTGGCTGAAAATACACTTACGTGTTACAAGTTGTGTTACATTGTGGTGACAGGTGACATTGAAAGGACGGCATGATGGGAGAATTTGAGTGAATGGGTTTATTAAGGGTTATTAAGGATTTGTGGACTGGAATATTTGATGTGCAGGAATTTTAAAAACTACCATATTTTTGCAGCAAATTACTCAATCTTTAAAGCTACTGAATTATATAATTAAAACTTACTGTGCAGATAATTCTTGAGAAAAAGAAGCCTCACGGAGTCTTACCATCAGGTGACTTCAGAGCTTTATGGATGAAATCAGCTGCAGACTGGAAGTAAACATCCAGATCAAAGTGTGTCGAGTCATCTGCTGGAATGCCACAATACACAAAGCCGTTGCCATAAAAGCTTTGGTTCCCTATGCTGCCTCGCTTGGAGTGTGCAGCGTTTAATACATGAGTAATACCTAATTTCATCAAGGCAGCCTTGTTTTGGGCTACTGCCCTACCAAGACAAAGAGACAGAAAGAGGTTCAAGACTTATGTGAACGCTAGCACAAACATTTGCAGTTCTGTCAAAGATAATGTTTAACTTAGCAAGTAAAATGTTTCACATTTCCTTGCCAGGCAAACTCATTACGTCTGGTTTAATTTTGAAATAAAATGTATACTTACACATTCCCGATGTATATTTTTGGCCAGACCTCATCAATTTCATTGAGATGTAGTTTGCATGAGTCCAAAACCTTCTGCAGATCCTTCACAGTCAGATATTCTTTGCTCTTGTCTTTCAGGGCTGACATTTTAAGTCCAAAGCCTCCGTCTTGGATTGATTACTAGTCCAAATGTTTGCTGTATTAAAGCAAGTTCCCGTCCACGCCGGCTCAGGATGATCTGTATGAGCAGGTGTTTATCTGCTGTCACTGGACACTTACCCAATTTAGTGCTTAACCTAGCGTGTAGTCTTACTCATGCAGAGGGCAAAACAACAAACAGTGCTGCTTTTCACACCACTGTGAGGGACTCTAATTTAATAAGCCTCAAACAGAGATGAATCATTCCATAAAGCAGTGATAATTAGATGTAATTAAAGACAAAATGTTTTGCATTGTGCATTGCTTATACTGGATGACAGAAAATCCACTGAAATGCAACATTTATGGAACGGAAATACTGTTACAGCTAGTTTACAGCTCTGACACAAATATCTTGTGAAAGCAAATTGACTGAAGAGGGTAAGAATTAAGCTTTTCCATTGCCTGCACATGACATCAAACATCTCTCACACTGCTGCTAATGTCATTTATAACCCTCCTACTATGTTGCAGGTCAATTTCACCCATTATAGCTTGTAAATTGAAGAAAAACATACTTAACCTCTCTTTTAGTGCTGCTTCTGCTTATTGATGTGTATGTGATAGGAACAAATCTCGCCTGAATGTACATAAGACTTTGAAAATAAGATCCATACCTGCAGGTGAATGTGTAATTCTGGTGAGATCCAGAAGCAGGTGTAGCTGTTTGTGTTCCCCTGTGGGAAGCAGCTCGGTTGATACTTTGTAGAAGATTGAAAACATTAAATGTAGTCCACATATTCTTGTACATCTGATTCATAAGATGTATAAGACCATGGAAATCTAAACGTTGTCATTTGAAAGGTCACCTTCAGCACAGCAAGGCCAAGGCAGACTGTCAGATTTCAAAGACCTATGTTCTCGGAAAAGATCCTGAGCAAACAAGGTTTTTCAGCATTTGACTGCATGACATAAAATTGATTGAACTCCAGTCCACCACTGGAACCTCAAGACGCGTTGAGAGGACAATGAAACCGACACTGTGTGTAAAATGCAGAAAAAAAGACATTTGCAGGAACATTTACAGTTCTGGCGCATTCTGCTGAGTATGTGGACAGTACATAAATTAATCTTAGGAGTTAATACTTGACAATAGTAACAGTAGGACCGTTGAACACTGGTTACTGGTTTTTCATGGTCTTAAGAACCTGATGGCAGGTAGCCATGATTTTAGAAATACTGAGGTCATGAGTACAAGTTCTATTCTAGCTCAGTGCAACTCAACACACCTAAGACCTTTCAGAGAAGGCAGCAATATTTTTTGTGAGAATTTGAATGTTTTTCTGAGAATTAAAAATAAATCACAACATTTTACAATGTATTTATTCATTTAACTCTCAAATTGTGTTTTAAATACATTGTGAAATGTTTAACATGTACTTCTTAGATGTACTGTGCATACACAATTGCTTAAAAATGCTAAATCCCTTATTTTATTCAAGGTTTTCCTTAAAAATTGGACATTTTACATTTAGTTTAAACAAGAATCCGTGTCTTTGTCAACTCCTATGAAGCATTCATAACCTATGAATAATATTCATTATTATTAATGAATTATTCCTGTTAGGGAATAAAAGCACAACGTAGCTGTAAAGTTACATAATGGTTACACAGTTGAAGAAGTCCTTACAGCCTGTTATAAAGCATTTACCAACTAATGATACACATGTACAAATCATTCAGGTGCATTCAAAAACTGTTAATAAATGTGTTCAAACTCATGGAGACATGTTGTTATATTATAACTGTTATGCTGTCAAGGATTCATTATCTGTTTACACGCCAGTTATGGATGCTTTATATGGTGAGGTATATCTGTTAATAATCACTTCAAAATGTCCTTAGCTCTGCTTACAACAAAATTATACTGTGTTATAAACCATCTACTGATGGTCATCTACTGTTCATATGCTGCTTATAAATGCTAAATTGGAGGGATTCAAATAAAGTGGTACCAGAGTGATCTAATACAAACAAACAAAGCAATATGTAATGAATGAAATTGAATTGAAATTAAATTTAATTTGAATGTTCAGTATCATATTTTGAGTTGATACTGAACCAATGTGTTTTAAATTAAATGTACAGCAGGGTTTTGAATGTTTGTTTTTGTGCTCACACAAGAAAACATGGCCAAAGTCTGTTTTAAAATGAACACACAATAAAACACAATGGATGTAATTTTTTATTCAGCATAATGCAAAGGTTAAATGCATAATGTTGTGTCATATTAAGTCTTAAACTGGATTCTGCTTAAGGGCGAGTTGATTACACTGAGCTCCTATTAATAACAGGGTCAATATCCTGTGAAGAGGCAGCATGATTCATATCAAACACAGCACCAGAGTGCAGGAAAATACATTTGATTCTGTACCATTCTTGAAACAATCTGATTGAAGTCAAAGCACAGTATCTCCCTCCACTGGCAGATGCTGATTCCTTCATTTATCCTGAGGTTGTGTAAGTTAGAAAATCTATGAGGTGCAGACGAATACTCAGGATGTCTTGCGTAGTTTCATCTCCAAAGCAATAAGCTGTTTAAGGAATCCTCTGTTTGGGAAAATCCACCTGCGCTCTTTGACCTTATTGATGGCCTCTATTAGCGTGTAATGGTGGTGGATCATTAGGTAGGCCAGGACGAGGGAGGCAGACCTGCTCACTCCAACTGCACAGTGGACAAAAACCCGAGCTGGTCAAGAAGAAGAAAAAGATTTCAATGAGCTTAAAGCATGAGCTGATAACGGGATTTTATTCTGGATAAGATGAGTGACTTGACAGAGAGCCCTGCACGGTCTGAGATACAACTGAGTGACAGTAACACAACATCATGGGTATTTACCGCCAGCCATGTCAAGTGCACTCTGAATATACTCAGCAGAGGGAAAGAAATGGCGAGAGAGGTCAAAGGACGGTGAGTCATCAGCAGGCACTCCATAATAATCCACAGTGTAGCCGTAGAAGTCACGACTCCCCTGACAGTGCATCCTCCCATGAGCTACATTCAGAACATGAGTGATTCCCAGCTTCCACAGACTGTAGCGATCATTGGCCACTGACCTGTGGACAAAGGAAACAGGAATTATAAGAAGAAATACATTAGAAGGAAACAATCTAGGGTTTATTTTAATTTTCTAAGCTGTCAAGAATAATGTCAAAGATTTACATGTCGCCAATGAATAGGTTAGGCCAAACTTCATCCACATGATTACCAAACCTTTTTCCTCCATACAAAACCGTCACCAAGTCTTTCACAGAAGGCGGGGCAGTGTCCATAGTTGACTACGCGAAACATTTATAATTGACTACATAACAAATTGCTACTCTGAAACTACACATGTATGAGTTCTTCTCCCAACATTTATTTTCTAACTGTTGAGGCGTTACTAAATCCATGTTGGTACTGACAAGGACAGGTGTTCCTGGTCTAAAATTAAATCAGTGACCTATACTCTAAATGTTTGTCAGCCTCACACCTCTAAATCTGTATGAAGTACATTTCATGTCCAACCACGATTTGTCGTTTAACTGCACAAAGAATGAATTCCTTGTCGTCGTAGCAATCACAATAAATACGCTGCAGTACCCAATTTTTTACCAATAGGTGTCGCTGTTAGCCAGCTGGAGCCAAGCCCCGTGTAGCTGTGCGCAGCTATTCAGGGCATTACCGCCTTGTGTTGTCAACAGTGAGGCTAATCAGCGTGAACCCAGGGCGAAATGATTTCTAACAGGCTCGTGTTATTGCAGCACACGCTAATATGATTTCTTCAGATAGTTGTGAGATGCCATTTAGCTAGCTAGCTGAATATATACGTCGTCCTCTGTTACATCTCAGTCCGGGTGAGTGAGCGTACGGCACCCGCATTGATCAGGGTAGCAAATAGCTTGCTAGCTAACGTTAGCTAGAACTGAATTAGCCTGCTGGGCAGGGTTGCTGTGGTAGATGAAAGGATGCTTTCACTTCGTTTCATGTCTACCTCAGGCATGCTTTTGGTTACTTACACCGTTAACTACCACATTGGCTATCTATCTTACAAGATATTGAAAGAAGTTAGTGGATTAGCTCCCTGGCCCCACCTTGTTGATAGCCACTGATGTGGGATAACGTTATTTCACGTGGATGTTTTTTACTGGACAAAGTTACTCGCCGTCTCTAATGAGTTATAGCTGCTCTGTAAACCATAAAATCCCCAGTGCCAGCATCATGTAATCCTTTAACAGGTAGAAATGCTAACATTGTATACCTATATCTTGCCAATCCTGGGAACAGACTTTGGAGAAAAGGGTCTTTTGAGTTTGAACAGGAATTATACCGATCAGTGTGTAGGATAGTAGAAATACAGTTATTATCCATAACTAGCTCAACAGTCTTAAAGTCATGTATGGCCTGGGGAATAGGTCTGCCCTTTCACCCAAATTTGTAGGGTGTGAATTTCATTGTGCAAGCTTATCTTAGCAAACTCTTGCCAGTGTTTGCCTCAAATATTTGCTCTAATTGGGAAAGCTCAGCTTGCTGTGGAGCTCAGGGATAGTCTTAAATGTGTGTGTCGCTTATCATTTTGTTACAAAGTGAAGTTATTTTCTGTCCATGTGGCAGTCTTGCGTGGTTTGTTTGGAATTAGTATTGCTGATTCAGGGGAAATAAAGATTGCCTAATAGTGCCGACTTCTGTATTAGATTCCCGTGTTTGTTGGTGAGGAAGTCACTAAGGAGCTGACAGTGACAGTAAGGGAGAGCTCTGTTGCTTGAGTTGCACTTCTTGTTAGTGATTTGTCTTGTTCTTTTCTCCAGCCTTCAGGGTGAGGAGGAAATGACGCAACTGAGTGTCCGTCGCTGGACGCCCAAACACGTCGCAAAGTGGCTGAAGGAAGAGGGCTTCTGTGACTATGTGGACCTGCTGTGCAACAAGCACCGACTGGACGGCACCAGTCTGCTGGCCCTGAGCGAGTATGACCTCCGCTCACCACCTCTGGAGCTCAAGGTGCTGGGGGACATCAAGCGCTTGATGGTGTCCATCCGCAAACTGCAAAAACAGAACATCGACGTTTTGGAGGAGCTGGGTCTTCCCTTCGATGGACACTCTCCTACAGGTTCTGGGGGCAGTTTGGACTGGCTGTGTAACGGAGACCCAGGCAGAGACTGTGATAGCACTGACACCGCACCCGTGGGAGAGGATTACCACCAGTACACTAATGGGAAGTACAAGCAGCAGACGAGGCGCCTGGATCCAGAGTACTGGAAGACCGTGCTTAGCTCCATCTATGTGGTGTTTGTGTTTGGGTTCACATCCTTTGTCATGGTCATAGTGCATGAGAGGGTGCCTGACATGCGCACGTACCCTCCACTGCCAGACATTTTCCTAGACAGGTGGGTGTGTGAATGCTAAGACACGCTTTAGGCTTATTTTTCTGACCTGGGGCACTGGGTAGCCATAAAAACACAATAAAACATTAGTCAGCTGTCAGACAGAGAGAGTGAAACAGAAATATATATTTTAATCAACTGTCAGAATATCACACCACATGGTGGACATTATAATTGCCCTACTTCCTTGTAGCATGTTACTACTATTGTCCTCACATATTCCTGATGGACTAGCTTAGGTTCAAAGAGATCTTTGAATGTTTTTTTAAAGTGACCTACTTTTGTAGTGTGACTCGTTGTTTATGACCAGCTTTGAGTTTTTCATGGAATGTCTGAAGGTGATTGGAAAAGCTTGTTTCAGGGAAATGGCAGTGTGTGTTTTGGCAAGATAAAATATGTAGAAGCACGTTACAGCTCTTATGTCCCTTTAGTGATTGATAGTGTTTAGGGTCCATATTTTGCTATTCAAAATCAGTCATGGCGTTTGAAACTTTGCACATAGACATTCGAACCTGTTTGAAATATTTAAGTCGTAACTGTAGTATTTTAACTCAAAGGATGTTACAAGGGTAATTTTTTAGGGCTGAGATTAATGATTAATTCATGATTTAACTAATGACTTCATGATTGATTAATGTGTCTATCTCTTTCAATCAGTGGTTTAGTCTTTAAAGTGTAAAAAAAAACCCTGAGAATTGCTTGTTTTGTCCAACCAACAGTCCAAATATATTAAATATACAATGATATATACAAACAGATAAAAGCAGCAAATCCTCACATTTAAGAAATTGGACCAGAGAATGTTTGTTTTACGAGTAACTTATATGATTAAAAGATTGCCAAAATAGTTGTCAATTAACTTTTTGTGAAACAACTAATCGACTAGTCATTTCAGCACTAATCTCTCTTTTGTTTCTCTCTTCAACAGTGTGCCTAGAATACCATGGGCCTTTGCCATGGCTGAAGCATGTGGCGTGATCCTCTGTAATATCTGGTTGCTGGTTCTGCTGCTCCATAAACACAGGTAGAGTCCTGACAGTCACATCAGAGCAACATTGTTAGCGCAGATCTTGTGCCGTAGGATACCTACAGTGTGTCCATGGAAGGCCGGGGGTTAACTGTTTGTCACGGCCTGTAGGTCCATCCTTTTGCGGCGCATGTGCAGCCTCATGGGGACAGTGTTCATGCTGCGCTGTATCACCATGTTCGTCACCTCCCTGTCTGTGCCAGGACAGCACCTGCAATGCACAGGAAAGGTAACCCATAATCATTTCTTTTGGGTATCAATTCTTTAACACCACATCTCTGCCTCTTTGAACGATCACAGTACTGATAGTGTCACTTATTCCCAACATCTAGATGTATGGTGACATGTGGGCCAAACTGCAGCGAGCTGTGGCCATCTGGAGCGGATTTGGGATGACCCTGACAGGAGTTCATACATGTGGCGACTACATGTTCAGCGGCCACACTGTGGTCCTCACCTTGCTCAACTTCTTTGTCACAGAGTGTGAGTAGCGTCTGTCTGAGATCACATTTACATTCAGTGGGGGGACAGAACCACTTAACGTTATACTGTAAAAAGCCCCTTAGACATTTTTATGTTAAGATTAAACTGAAATGGCCATCCAATAACTGATAATAACTGAATTTGATTCTTAAAAAAACAAAGTGAAGCTCTAAACATTACTTACTGTATGCTCCTCAGTGTGTTCCTTCAAAAAAGATTAAAGGTTTAATCACTTAATTCAGGGCCTGTCTAAATGGTGTATTCCCTAATGTTGCAAATTAGTGAAAGTTTGAGGCATTAAACTGACAGATGTTAGTGTGTGTGTATAGATTATGGGATGATTAAAACATTTTTAAAACAGAATTTCTGCAGCTTTAATTCGGCTTTATCATTTTGGTTGAAGGTCTGAATTGAAGGTTGAAGGTCTACTAAATGTAAATTTAAAGTTTACGTCCTGCACAATGTGCAGTTTTTGACCCTGTTTAAAAACAACCAATAACAGGATTGACAAAGGATTTTACAACTCAAGCCTGATTTTAACTAAAACGAGATTATATTTCTGGTTTTACTTTACTTACATATAGTTCCCTTTTAAAATGTCTCAATGGTTGCCACATTCATTCATCATGAGAAATGATGAGCTGTTAGTAGGAGCTTTGACATCAGAGGGTTAAAGTATTCAAATGATGAGGAGGACACAGGTAGCTGTAACCATGTTTGGCAACATTGTCCCTTTGTTGCCATCCAGTGTCCTTCACTGGTATTACCACTGAAATAAAAACTAACCTTCCTCAGTCTGACATGAACCGAAATAGTCTGTCACCTAAGGTTATGATTAATTTCTGGATGGTGTAGTAAAACTCTAACCAACAACAAAACGAATGTGCTGAACGTATCTTCAACTGTTCTTTCTTCTTGTTTCACAAACAGACACTCCACGAAGCTGGAACTTCATTCACACGTTGTCGTGGGTCCTGAATCTCTTCGGCATCTTCTTCATCTTGGCTGCACACGAACACTACTCCATCGACGTGTTCATAGCATTCTACATCACAACCAGACTCTTCTTGTACTACCACACTCTAGCCAACACCCGGGCCTACCAGCAGAGTCGACGAGCTCGCATCTGGTTCCCCATGTTCTCCTTCTTTGAGTGCAACGTCAACGGGCCCGTCCCCAACGAGTACTGCTGGCCCTTCTCTAGGCCTGCTATGATGAGGAGGCTGATTGGATAATGACACGTGACTTTAAGGACACTTCTTAGCTTGTGCTGTTTCGTCTGCTTTGTCAAGTTGCCAACTTAGGCGGTGTTTGGTATCTTCATCAACAAAGACCACTCGTGATCCTGTTAGCACCGAGGCCTGACACAGAGCCATACCATCTCATATTCTGGGTCTCATCTTCTAACCTGCCTCCCCTGTCATACTGTTTAGGCAGATTCAACAAAATCCACAAAACCCTTCTGAAAAGCCCCATCAGCACTCTTTGCCTCATTTGAAAAGTGAACACA
This sequence comes from Coreoperca whiteheadi, assembly GCA_011952105.1. Lineage (NCBI taxonomy): Eukaryota > Metazoa > Chordata > Actinopteri > Centrarchiformes > Sinipercidae > Coreoperca > Coreoperca whiteheadi. The sequence goes on from CM022492.1 coordinate 15,487,851, forward strand.
GTGGAGATACGTCTCATTTATTAGTTGCTTATCTGTCCTCTGAAGCGATATAATTTTAGTAGCATGAACTGTACTCCACAACTTAAAAGACGTCTGTCTGTAGGTGTTTGGTTAGCACATGAAAAAAGGAAGCCACATCAAAACATTCTCAGGCGCCAGTGTACTTAATCCTTCACAGCAAGTGGCCGTTTTCTGTGCAATTCCAATACCTGGTCATTTCAAGGTTTGCATCAGGATTCTTGACTGAAAGTTTTGTCTTACCTCCCACTTTATCAAAACCTAACACTAAGGACCACTTAAAGCAATATGTAAAGATCTGCATTCCACTGCTGTCTTTTTCTTTATAGCAAAAATGTTCATGCTGAGAAACAGATGTCTGCTGTTCTTTGAAAGTCTTTTACATTCCTTGAGATTGTGCTTGGTAACATTCAGTCACTAAATGTTACTGAAAGATGCTGTAAAGAACAACAGGCCTTCGTTTATATTGTTCACTTAGCCTGCCCGTTCCTTACCAGACCTAGAAAAGATACATTCAAGGAAATGTCATTATCAGCCAAAAACATGGAATCAAAGATTTTTTTTTTTTCCACCTGTCTTAAATATAATTCCAATTGCCAATTACCTTGAGTGTTATGATAGGTTTCTCTGGTTAGAGATGTCCAAATATTTCATGTTTACTGTTTGATAGTTGTATAGTGCTTTTTTAAAATCATCATAGTGTAAATTACCAGAATTAGAGTTTCCCCTGTTAATAAACCTTTAACATTAATCTGTAGTAATAGTTCTTAAAAGGACCCTTAAATTTGTTTATATTAATTTATTTAATTTTGTAAATGTCAATAGGTATTTTTATACTTCATATACAGTGTTACAGCAACATGCACATGGAGAAATATGTTTACAGTTGCTCTTAACTATGTATTTGTTTGAAACACAATGTGCTTTTTAGGTGTACCGTTGATTTCAGATTGGCCTGCCACTGTAGTAAGAAACCTGCCACTGTAGTAACAGATGTTGTAATTGATTTGGTCATTACAGCATGTTAGAAACATTATTAATTTGAATGGAGTTAACCGTCTACAACACATCTTTTCTTTGAGGAATGATGCCGTTGTGTTCATTCTGGAAAGCCACATTACTCGTTTCATGTCTCATTCAGTCACTTCCATCATTAAAGAACTGAAATCAAAGACCAGGCACTTTATTTATGTTCTTTCCACTGCACAACCACATAATGAATGTCAATCCTTTTATAAAATTGTTGGAAGCTATGTTTACTGTGTATTTTAACCAATAACAAGCCTTGGATGGTAAGTGGACATGTATGAAGTACTTGACACTAATGTTTTATTAAGGGGTGGTAAATACTGTGTTTGTAATGAAATAACAGAAGTTTCCTTAAGGATTCTACACTGACTGTACGGGCCACCCAGTAAAGGGTGTTGGAAATGCTCAGGTTTGAGTGTAAATATTCAGATTTCTGCAGACTCGAAGAGGTAAATATTTGTCACGTTTATTTCTTTTTGGCAAACGTAAAACTAATTAGATTTTTATTGTATTTTTTTATATGGAGAAAGACTGAGCTACAAAGACTTATTTTGTGCTTTACACTGAGATGGACTAAGATTTAGTTGTCTTTGTAATAGTGTAATTTATACTAGGAGAGGTCCACATAATTGAATCTAGCTACTTAAGAACTGTGGACTATGGACACAAAGGCTAACTTCGGGCAAGTTTAACAGTAACTAAACGATTATGACCATAAGAGTGTCTATGATTACATCAGTAATATCAAACATACGTGTTCTATAATGTGGTATAAATTAATTATATGTTTGACTTTAATGTTGTATATTTTTATATTTCTCTGGCATGCTCAGTTTTTGTTTGTTAGTTCATGGTAATAAATTAAAGCGTTGTAAAACGTTACATTAGCGTAATGGTTGCCCCGGTGATTTAGAGGTCTTCCACTTGCCGGTGTGCTGGTAGCACACATTGGCACGGGAAATGTTGGCTTTGGCAAATGGCAAGAATTACGTTTGCCTGCCAAACCATAGAACAAATACTTAATGAATTGACAGATAATTGCTAAGTTATCGTCGCGCTTGATTTCAGACCGGCACAAAATGAACGGCTATATTCCTGGTCCTGCGGCGCCGAGGTCAGGAGGGTGTTTGTTGCGGCGTCTCCTCCATATCGTCCTACACCGCTCTCTGCCGCTTTCTCTCTCGCTTCTTCTGTCTCTAAAGTTGGCAGCAACAGCATCAACGACAATAATACTCGGTAAGCAGTAGGTCGTATAATTACTCAGGTTGCTCATGTTGTATTTTGTTGAAATGTCAATAAGACGGTTATCAAACATCCAATTTGCTAGCTAGAAAACGCCCCCTACCTTCCTCATGTGTTCAAACTCCTTCACAATACCGAAGCAGCCACCGGCGACTGTAATGTTTCCCATCACTGGCAAAGGTTCACACCTGTTTGAAAAGTAAAAATTACGAATGAGTAATCCTCATCTAACTTCTTTCAAAGAAAATCTCTACTTTCAGTTAAGTTTCAGCATTATTCCCACTTCTATCCAAAATGCGACTCAATGAAAGGCTGCTTTGATCATTTGATGAATGCCGAGTTATACTAGTAACGTTAGTTGTGAAAAGGAAAAGACGCATAGTTTTTACAGGCACGGTGTCACACCTCTAGCCCTAACGTTGCTATCGTGTTGCTGGTCACAGTGAGAAGACATTAGCATGAAAAGCCTCCGGTCTAACCTTGACAATGTGAAGACGTGACAGCAGAACCTGAGAGTAATGGAGACCGTATGACTCTCAGTCGGGTGCTGCAGGTGTCTGACAGTCTAAATAGGTTAAGGCCGGTGACAGCACGTTGTAACTGTTCAATAGAATAAGTGATGTTGGAGTTCACAAATTAAAAAAGCCCAGTAACAAAATGTAGCCAAAGCTGCAGCAAAGCTTTTAGAAATACTACCAAGTTCCCCCAATGCCCCTTCCCCCAAATGTTTTATTAATAGTTATATTTGTCATTCTCTTAATTCTCACTAATTCATTAGCTTAATATATATGTTTTTTTTTATTATTTCCCAACAAGAAGGTTAAAAGTCTTCTTCACACTACAAGGAATACACTTCTGGTGGAGAAATACTGTCTTCTTTATGCTTTTACCATTCTTTTTTTTTTGTTGTTGGCCCCAAAGCAGTCAATTTTAAGGAAACTGTCTCTAAAATAGTAAATAGTAATACATTGTAGAATGGAAATTCCCTCGAAATTCCCAGATAAGATACAGAGGACATGACCTCAGCGTCCTCAATGGTGGCCACAGCCCTGGTTGTAGTTAAACTTGTGTCCTTTAAAGGCTTCACCAGTTTACAGATATATATTTTCCTCACTTTTCTGTACACACATTTATGGTCCTTTGTCACCATTTAGACTCTCTGAAATGTCCTTTTTGTGACAGGCAAAATGGCAGTTCCTCCAGCCTATGCAGACCTTGGAAAATCAGCGAAGGACATCTTCAATAAGGGATATGGTAACTGGAAGCAAGATAAAAGGCAGTTTTATAAGTGTGTATTTATTGATCCTCAGAGGACAGGCCAGCTGTTTTGAAATGCGTTATCAAGCCCGGTAAGTAGCCCCTCACTGTCGTTGTCCTTCCTTGCAGGTTTCGGACTGGTTAAGCTTGATGTGAAGACAAAGTCTTCAAGTGGAGTGGTGAGTTTAGCTGTTACTATAAATACACAGTGGTGCATTGCAGGTATTAGCTGATTTGAGGTTACCACAGATGTAACGTTATCAGGATATGTGTTGGCCGATAAGTAAGAAAGTACAGTATGCCAACGATATGTTTAAGGTAATTTAGAAGTTTATTTTTCAACTTTACAAAATGCACCTTTCAGTCTATATTTGTAGTTTAAGGGATCAAAAAATTTTGTTCGTGTCGTGTATGTTTAAAAATTAGTTTCAGCTGATACAAGATTTTTTAAAACACTATCAGTATTACTATCCGCCTTTGACAGTATTTACCCTTTTCTCAACTGTGGTGCAAAGTAGTGATAATGGATGAAATTCAACCTGCAATATTGTTTCCAGGTAGGATTCATTTCCTGCTGTATTTACTTTAGGAGTTTAAAACGTCTGGCTCATCCAACGTAGACACCAGCAAGGTCACCGGAACCCTGGAAACCAAATACAAGTGGGCTGAGTACGGGCTGACGTTCACAGAGAAGTGGACCACGGAAAACACACTTGGAACAGAAATTTGTATCGAGGATCAGGTAAATTGAAAACTCTGCTATGTTGCTGATCATCCCACTAATGAAACTGCTCCAAGTTAAGTGTGACTGATGGATTAATCTTCTTTAGATCACCAAAGGGCTGAAACTTACTTTTGACACTACATTTTCACCAAATACTGGGTAAGCTACAGTTTGTGTCACTCGTAAAATCGGGACCTGCAATCATTGCGTAGAGAACGCCCTTCGAATGTCCTCATTTTTCATTTTCTTCTTCAATTTTACAGCAAGAAGAGTGGCAAGGTCAAGACGGGTTATAAAAGGGAATACCTTAATGCTGGGGTTGATGTCGATTTAGATTTTGCTGGTCCTACTATCCATGGAGCAGCAGTGGCTGGCTACGAGGGCTGGCTGGCTGGCTACCAGATGACCTTTGAAACAGCCAAATCTAAGATGACCCAGAGCAACTTTGCAGTTGGTTATAAGACCGGGGACTTCCAGCTCCACACCAATGTGTAAGTTTTTAGGACCAACAAATATTTGAAAATTGCAGGATTAACTGCAGAGTAACACAAATGGCTTTCCAAAGAACTCACTGATCATGTGGTATTTTTGTCAGGTGAAACTGTTTGAAGAATACTGACATGCAAGTGATGTTGCACATTTGTTGCCTTTTCCCCCCTCAGAAATGATGGTTCAGAGTTTGGTGGATCCATTTACCAGAAGGTAAACGACAAACTGGAGACTGCTGTGAATCTTGCCTGGACAGCAGGCAGCAACGGCACGCGCTTTGGAATTGCTGCCAAATACCAGTTAGACTCCAGTGCCTCCATATCAGTAAGTGTCTTTTTTTCTTTCTTTACCTTCCCCCAAGGAAGTTATGTTTCCCCTCCTGTATCCCAAATGTTTTAATAGTTCTGTGACATTTTGTTGTAAATTAGTTTATGGAATAAGGGAGTGGTGTTTGCAAGGACTTACATGTTTGAACATTTCAATTTTAAGTACATGCAGTATGTCAAATGGTAATTAAAATAAAGTCTGTGTAGGTGTAGCCTTGAGGGGCGGTACTGAATGTACACTTGCATACATGTACTTTTATTGCAGGCTAAGGTGAATAATGCCAGCTTGGTAGGAATTGGATACACTCAGACTCTGCGGCCTGGTGAGAACCATCTCTAGTCTTAATATACAATTACTACAAACACAAGTGACCTCTCTTTCAGTAACTTAAAAGAAAATGTATATATATATTTATATATATATATTTTTTTGTATTTCAGGTATGAAACTACTCCTCTCTGCACTGGTGGATGGGAAGAATATCAATGCTGGTGGTCACAAAGTTGGTCTGGGCCTGGAGTTGGAGGCATGAGGGTCTGCTCTGCCATCCCATAAGAGGAGGAGAAATATTAGCTGAATCTGACCCTGAGCGTTACTGTCTGGTCAGCAACAGATATTTTAAAGAGATGAAGCCAAAACAAAAAAGAATCCCAGTTCTCTAGCACTGTTTCCTTTCTACCAGCCTCCTTTCATTGTGGTTACAATAACTAGTCATGTGTTTATAAATCACTTACTCCTTCCGCCAATTTATCCTCTGTATTGATAGAAAACCCCTCCTCTGGGTGCACCATGTTCAGGAATGGTTTCAAAAAACAAAACCTTGTTATTTTGCTGAAGAATAATAACGTAGAATGTAAATCGTGTGCTGTTATTTTGCACAGTAGAGTATACCTTTATTTAAGCTCTCCTTTGTTTAATTTGCACATTATTTGTATTTTGGCAGTGATATTCTGCCTGTTGGATGGGTTACTCCAACAAAATGCTTATCAAGATCGAAGCCAATCTATTGGCTGGTCTTCACTTATCTTTCTAGAGGCTTAATTGTGATGAGTTTGAGACCTCTGCTACCTTAAACACCTGCATCTAAGTTGCAAGAAAATGCTAAATGAATTTTATTTTCCTCAGTGTGACTTGAGTGAAAGAATGAGTCAATCATCCATTTTTCTTCCCATTTGAGGACTGTGACAATAATCAGGAAGAGATTTGTGTGTTGGTGTGTGTCTAACCTTTGCAATAAAGTCCTGAACTCAAACTTCATCCTCTCCTGGAATTTGACAATACCTAATTAGACAGCATAGAGAACGGTATGAATTCGGTTAAATAATGATGCACAAAAGAAAAAAAACAAACTTGGCATGTACAGTCTTTAATCAAATTCCATCTCTATTTCATTCAAACGCTGCAATTTGTCTTGTAACTGTAAAATGAATTAAGTTATTACAGATTCTGAAGTAATAAAACTGCCATTGAAATTACTTAACTGAGTAGATGGCAGTCGGCACGTCGCCAGCTTGGAGAAGCAAAGAGTTGTACCAGTAATGAAGCTACGCAATGTAAAACGTATTTTACCCACCTAAAAAAATATCAGTTCGAGTACTCTATATATTTCAAGTATGCTTGACATTTTCAAAATATAGTGTACACTTGAACTGATGTCGTTTCTTTTTTTTTTTTGGTGGCTAAAATACGTTTTGCTGCTGACCCTGACCACAGCAGTACATTGTTTAGCTTCCGTACAACTCTCTGCTTCTCCAAAATGGGTGACTGCCATCTACTGCAGGTAATACACTGACTGTGGATAAGTACCTCATACAGCCCCAATTCAAAAAACCTAAACTACCCCATTTACCTGTAGTGACAAGAGCCCAGACGGTACCATGACATACCCCTCATAATAGTTCTCCTAGCTTTAAGAAGACATACAATATCTTAGTGTTACCTTCCCTAGCCTATAAATCACTGCACTTATCAGACACTTGTCCTAGAGTTTGATAGCCAGTGTGAGCCCATCTCCCACTGGGAGCATGCTCAGGCTGACTCGAGCATCTCGGTGCAACTTCTTGTTCAGCTTGTCAATGGCCAGAGTGTCTGCGTCGTCAGGGGACGGATTCACCACCTTTCCACCCCACAGCACCTGCAAGACCAGAAATAAATACATCAATAGAAGTTTAGAGGATTAGCTGGTTGAAATATCCTACTGCAAGAACTCAAACTTAAAATATTTGTCATGGGTGAAGGCCTTACATTATCAATAGCAATGACGCCCCCTTTCCTCAACAGCTGCAGAGACTTTTCAAAGTAGTTGTCATAGTTAACTTTGTCTGCATCGACAAAGACAAAGTCAAAAGTTTCAGCCTGACCAGCGGACAAGAGATCATCTGAAAGAAACGAGACGGAACAGAGAGATCAATAATACTTAAGGTTGTATGTGACACCTCCATCACATCTTACTATATCTGTTACCCAACATCTAGCTCCTTCTGGTCAACAGTATTCCCACCACTGAATAAAATATTTTGTATATTTATCTGAAATAGTGTCCATATTTTGTCTTCAAGGGCAATTTAATTTCATGCTTAAAAACATTTGATGAACTAATTTTATTTTTTATGATAAATACTCTCTATTTTATAAGTAGGCAACGTAGAAAATGAAAACTTGAGGTAACGCGAGGCCACGTGATCCCGATGACCTCTTCGATGATTTGTGCGCGTGACGTCACTACGTCGTCACGGTCACTCCGCCGTTTGGCATTTGATTGAAGAACTTAAACTGAGCTCAGACACGTTTGTGTATTCAAATGATTCGGCAAGAATTCACACCTCAGTTTGTATAAACTGCGACGGATAAAGAGAAGCGCAGCAAATGGATATCTTTGGGGAACAACTGGCATCCCGGTAAGGTACCAAAACTTAACATTATGTTTCCTTAGTTGCCATTAACAGTTATTCTGGTAGCTGGCTTAATACTGTCGGGTAAAACCATGGGGCATTTAGCGGTGTTACTTCCCATCTGACTAGTTTAGCTAAAACGCAGTTGCTTGATTGTTGTGCCAAATGGTAATTAAAAGGAAATTGATTTCAGCTTTTACAGTTCAGCCAATCACATGGCTAATTGCAAAGGGGACTTCTTTAGGACCTCCTCTGGAGCAGTGTACAGGGACAGTTTCAACGATCATTAAAAATGCTTTATTAAGTCCAATCGTGGGGCATTTTACCCTTACAGTAGTAAATCTTTACAATATACTGCAGTTAACCTCTAAAAATATTAGGTTACAATAAAACTAACGTTAGTTGGAATTGCTCTAAAAATGACTTATTTTTTTTACTTAAAGCTTCAGGTGACTGGACAATTCACGTGTCCCACCTCACTCGTCTACATCACTACTGACCAAATGCATGTTCAAGACCAGTCAGTTAGTTCTCCTCAAAGTAAATTGTGCAAACACTTCTGATGACGCATGAATCTCTCTTTCGTGTCGCTTGTCTTCTTCGCATACGTGTGGTGCGCCAAGCCGCATTGTGCTCACCACTGCCCCCTGTGGCCGGAGTGCGGAAACCACCCACTGGGACTTCAGGGTTGTCGTGGGTGTTTATCCCCCCGAACCACCACAAGAGGCAACAGTGAGCCCATTCCACACTCGACAAAAGAGGACTAAGTGGTTGGGTTGGCAAATGTACGTCTGGTTAACTGTCCCAATTCTGCCAAAGAGCAGCGCACAGCCGCTTCCATGAGCTTTCACATGGCCCCTTGAATGGGGCTAGTGCTGGTGCATTTATCACTGGTTGCTATGAGCTGACCTTTTCAGTTAGTCATAATCAATCAGTAACCCTCTTTCGGGGCATTAAAAATGAATTGAGGCAGATTTGACCCTTATTAAACAAGGATCATCATTTGACTCTTAGTGTTGCCTTCATGATATTATACATGGTGAAAGATTTTAGGCTTTTAGAAATACATTTATTGATCTGAGCTTTAGAAATCTGCCCTTTTATACTGAACTATAACCTCAATTTAACCATGTGTGCAGCATATTTAACATAAACTTGAGATACAGTGACCTCAAGTGGTATTTAGGTGATTTTTACAGGACACTGAAACTGGGTGTAGATTAAACCACAGTTGCAGTTTAGACTGTAGCTTGTGAGGACAACAATGGGGCTCAAGACCAGGTAATTTTGTTCCAAACAGAGGTTAAGACCCATCTAAAACCTTGAACCTCATAAGCTAATGACAGAGATTAGAGCAGTTGTGGATGTGAAATACCATTAATCCCACTGAGATGTATTATTTCTAGAAAATGAAGGCTCACACAAACCTTCTGGAATGACTTTCAAAAGTTTTGCATCAGGATGTTGTACATCTCCTTTAAAACTTAGAACAGTAAGTTAAAATAAATGCATCACAGTACCAAGAGTTTTCAATGCTGGCTGTATGCGTAGATCAATTTTTTGCTCGACTCCAGCCTGTAAAGGAAAAAGAAACAAGAATATTTTAAAGAGTAAAAGTGCAGCAGATTTGTTGTCTGATAACAGATGAGAAACGATGTAATGCCTTATATCAGGATGTCTTTTGTGACGTTTGTGATGCTTGCCCACATGGCAACTAATGGTTATATTCATTGACTAATTTAAATGTTGTCAAAACAATGCCAAGAAAAATTTCTGAGGCCAGTGAATTTCTTCAAACTGCTTGTTTTTTCCAACAAACTCACATTGATATAAAACAGAGGAAAAACAGCAGATTGTTGGGATTTACAATGGTTAAAGGGGCACCAATTGTGTGCATTGCAATCAGTTAAGTTTGGCTATCAAACTGATCGAAGATAATCAAATAATAACTTTAATTAATAGTCAACAGGGGCACCACCCTCAATCAAAGGGAAAATTGTAGCTAATGAATTGATCCAGTCTCATAAAATACACTAAACTATCAACTTTTAACTCAGATTAATAACTATATCCAAAATTAGCATTACTTGATCGTAGATTAAAGGATTTGGAGTTCAACATAGAAGAGGTTGGCGAATTATTCAACATTAAAGAAACCAGAAAAATTATACACCAGCATTTCTTCAAACAAACAAAGCAAACACACAATATGATGTATAACTAAATGCACTAAGCTAAAGAACAAAAGGGTGTGTGCTTTAATTGATTTAAATGTAATTAACTGCACCTAAACAATTTGGTGCCCCTTTAACCATTTACAATGGTTAAAGATCCTCACATTTGAGAGGCTGAAATGTGTCATTTTTGCTTCACAAATGTCAATCTGTTAATCAAGTGAACTCTGAGACAGTCTTATTAAAAGACTTGGGTTGGTAATTGTTTTTCAGTGTGCAGCCCCTTCTGGCAGACTGGTCCAGTAGTTGTCTTTTATCACACAAAAGACTAACAGACACTCAAGCCTGCTCCACATGCAGATGCACAGACTTGCGTTAAACAGAACTACAGTACGTCTGTTACCTGTGGTGTATGAAAATCCTCTGCACTGATCAGCACTTTGCAATATGGGAACAATACAGCAGTATTACACATCATATAATGAACCCCATGATAATACAGTGTTTTGACAAATAATAAAACCTATATGTGAATGGTACCTCTTTCCAGTAGGGTTTGCCAATGTTGGTGTAGTCTTCACTGATATCACATGCCACCACAACGCCATCATCAGGCAAAGCCAGTGCCATGTTCAGTGTATTGTAACCTGTGTATACTCCTGCAATGAGAAGGCATTAAAATCAGCATGATGAACAATGGACACTTTTAGAGTAACTCGAAATGGCATTCTGTTTTTGCACAGGCAGTGTGTTAATATGCACTTGTATATAACTGTCAGCTTTCTAAAGTAATCTGGTTTCTTAAATATGTATACAAGAAACATGCTATATGTAGTCCTGGTAGGGGAATAGAGAAGCCTGATTTCCCCAGCTAGATTTCTCGCAGAGTAAATACGCTTTCTTGGCCACGTATGTGTAACCAGGTTTCTAATCAGCTTTTTACGTGTGTGTACATGTGCCTGACTTTGGACAGGGAAACTATTGCTGTGACGGCACTGCGGCAGGATGAAAAGAGAGCTCATTAAACGCAGTGAGTGATGTGCCTTGTCTTCAAATAATCTGAATAAAAGTTTTCTTGTTTTATTCCCCCATTTCAAAAGGCAAAAACAAAGGTATCAAAAAATAAGTGCAATATGAGTCAGTTAAAATTAAGTGTATATAGCAGAGTAAAAACACTAATTACACTAGACTTTAAAGTCAGACTAAAACTGAAGGTATTTAAGTCATTTTCCACTGCTGAACATTTTACCAACTTATTTATAAAAATTGCACTGTGAAGAACAACATGCAGTCTCACTACAGAGCCCGTCCTCACGCTGTCAGTCAAAGCGCTCAGCCAAAAAAAAAATCAGGAAGCAGTGTATTTTTATCACCGATACACTTAAATCAAGTAAGCCATGGTGCCAAAATAAGGTAGGCGAGAACCTGCTGCATGTTAAAGCGGTCATGTCCTGCTCTACTCCTTTGTTTCACATTTTTCTGTAGATTTCTCTTGTTTTATTTTGTATTTCTCCTCTCGTGTCAGTAACTGCACTTCCTGTCCTTATGTGTTTGCCTCCAGTTTTGATTGATTGCCCTGCCTTTTTTAGCTCCACCTGTGTCTTGTTAGCTTCCCTCACCTGTGTGGTTTCCCTCATTGTCAGTTCCTCTTGGATGATATGCCTATCCCAGTGTGTTTTCAGTGCTTGTTGGATTTCTGACTATGCCTGCCTTTGTTGGATTTTGGATATCGCCTACTCCCTGTCGGACTCATTTGCCTGTGTTTAGACTGCCTTTTCCTGGTTTTGATCTCTCTCTGTCTGGCCATTCATGTAAGTGACAAAAGCAGGTTTTGGACTAACCAGGCTACTACAGTAAGGATTGTAAAATTCTGGGCTGATACCGATGTTTAAAATAATTTGGCCGATAGCTGATACCGAAGTGTATTTTTTGTTTTTTATTCCCCCTTTCGTACCATGGACACAAATCTTCCTAAAAAACTGATCAGTTTTAAAATCATTCAGCCCTTCATTACACTATTTTTGACTGAGCATAAATTCAGTCATACAAGTCTAGGAAACAACCTTTATAATACATCATTTCACAAGAGAATTGTTTTTGGGTTGTTTTTTTTTTAAATAACTGCTTCAAAAGTCTTATTTAAATTTTTTTAGCCTACTAAACAAAAACTACAACTAACAAATGCAAAATTTTGCCAGTGCAAAATTGATGTGACAACAGATAAACATCGGCCACTGCCATCAGTGAATGTCATCCTATTTGCCAAGAACAGTCAACAAGGCAAATATATCGGTGCATTCCTATACTACAGTATGTATTATGTGTTTTTCTTTGCCTGTAAAGCACTATGAATTGTCTCCTTTTGAAATATGCTATATAAACAAAGCTGATTTGCCTTACAGCCGCATATACATGAAATTTCCCGGGCAACCCGATTGCTTGAACGGAGTTCCTAGTAACCTTAGTGTGCATGTAAAGGTATTCGGTTAATGAACAGGTTAAGGATTGTGGCAGATGTGCATGCTTCAGACACTAGATGTGATGTTAACTCTGAGGCTCTTACCAATCTCTAATGCTTTCTTGGCTTTTATTAGCTTTGCCAGATTAGCCATGAACTGCGACTGCTCACAGGCAACCATCATAATGTTCCAGGAGTCTTCCATTGTCCTCTGAAAGCAATGGGCAGAAACCAGTTGCATTAGATGCATAAATTACACCGTGAAACATGATTACATCTTATGGCATCAAATGCTTAATTGTGCCAGAGCACAGCAGTATACAGGATACCAAGACCTCCTTACCAGTCTGAGGTTTTTCAAGACTGGATGCTCCCTCATGGAGTGATCGAGGACATACTGCATCAGTGGGTTGTCTTTTCCCCCGCAGTGACTTTTGGAGATGCTCATTCTGGAAGACTTCTTTTTCCCTAAGGGTGAACATGAACCATGAAACAATTTATAAGGATCTTAAGAGCATGATGATGTCATGGGATCTACCATCCAGCCTATATTTTGTTCGGGAAACCAAAGTCTGTTCAACTTAATTTACGTTAGTTGATTTAGATTAGATAAAACTTAAATTATCTCAGTGGGGAAATGCAATTATTGCAGCAACAGATCCAGATAAATAAATGAATGCTGGGAATTGTAAGCCAATAAAGGTTGACATTGAACAACTACACTGAATTAGTTTGGACTAACACATTCTTATCATTTGCTCAACTTTCAATAAATACATTCATGTTCATACAGTTTTTTCTATCCATGTAATACCCTGGTAAAGCCCGGGATTTAATGCTTAATTTGTATATGATGTAATCTTAGCTGGGAAAGAGCTTTAAGGTAGCATTAGGCAAGACTCAAATTTGGGTCACTTGGTGCATTATTATTATTATTATTATAATAAATAGATTCATTCCAAATCCTCGGTGCATCACTTGCATTGTTACCTCTTAATAATTAACATAGCCCCCAAGTTAAGGTTCACAGTATAAAGAGAGCCACAATAATGGAAGTATATTCTCACACAGACACAACCTAAGAGACAATACTTATTGCCTAATTCTCGGTTGTTAAACCCTTACATTACTTCCAACATGTACCATCACTTTAAGCTTAAGAAAATCAAACATTTAACCCTGTTTTGGTTTTGTGAAAAAGATTGCTTTTACTTGTTTGTGTCCAAGACACAAGCCCAGATCTACACTGAAAACAGCTGTAGTTTTGCAAGTGAAACCTGTTAGGTTTCCACGTAGAGCTTAACATCCGTTTTAAAGCCTCTATGACGTTTGTGTAAAAACACTGCATTTAGACAAACATGAGTCCAAAGGCTGTTCTTTCACACCCTCCTCCTCTGTCAGTCATTCCACACACACACACACACCGTTCTGCCGACAGGTTAACGTTACCTCGGTGTCGTAGCGACGTTAGACAGCTAAAGTCTTTAGGCTTGAACACGTTCGCACTTACCATAGAAATAACCGACGACAAAAACAAGTCCCAGTGTGATGGAGCCAACCAGAGCCTCTTTGGAAATATTACGGAAAGACATCGCTTTAACGACAACTACGATAACAAACGATTAGACCAGGGGCGGTTTGGATCCGTTGGTATTGATTATCTTTGATTAAACCTAAACTGACCTGCCCAAGCTCCTCGCGTTGGCTGCGCCTTGTACCGTAATACTACGAATAGAGGCGAAGCGCCGCTGTTTTTCAAGCGATCAGCATGGGAGACTTTTGTTGCGTTTACAATACATTGGCGTGTTATGTGTTTAAAAGACCTGCTACTACGATCATGTGAGTGCCATTGTGTTCAGCAGCGGTGCTACGAGGAAAATGTAAACACATTCAGACTCCAACAAAGGCCAATCACAAGGAAAACGTGATAAAAGTCGAATGCGTAGCTACTTAATAACCCCAAAGAACTAGACGGGTTCCTGCTAATGAAACACATGTTACAATGCTAAGACTTGAGCCATGAAATGAAACCCACGCCCTGCAACCCGTTACATGAAAAAACAACTCACCACAAAGTTGCGTCTGAGATGATGGTCTGAGAGAGTTGACTGTATGAATTCCTGCTTAAACGAACCTTACAAATTCAGCCAGTCATGTAGAGATAATCACGGTCATATGACCTGCAGCAGCTGTCATGATAGGATTGTAACACAGACGCCCACTGTTACGACTCGCTGTTGCGTGCAATTGCGTGCCCCTTTTTATTGGAAGATGTCAGGAGATCTAACAAATAGCCTATTATGTCAAAGTGCAACTGAACAGTGGTGGACTGAATATTCACACGCTTTACTTGAGTAAACGTATCTACCACTTATTCTGTTACAAAGTACCTTATGCAGAATAGTCCCATTCAGTTTTTATCATATACAGTATATTCATTATTATTACAAATGCATTGATGTCTGCAAAGTTACTCCTTACAGAACAAAGTAGTAGTCTAACATCAGATCCCTGTGAAACCCCCGCCACCATGTTCTTATCTGGTAAAATTGTATTGTGACACCATTAAAAACAAACGGTTTACTCCCTGTTTATCAATGTTAAAACAAATGTTTGTTGTTGTTATTAATACAAATAGAGCTGCAACAATTTGATCCACAAGGTGGATCGACAGAAACTTAATCGGCATTATTATGAAAACTTTTAATGTATTTCTCTGTTTTTATATAATTGTAAAATTGTTATATTTGGGTTTGGACTGTTGTTCTGAGAACGTTTTTTGAACTCGTCACCTTGGACTCGACATTTTTGTCATTTATTTTTGTGCTATTTTATAGATTTAAATGAATAATCGACACTATTATTAGCAGATTGATTGATAATGAAGCTCTAAATACAAACACACTCCTGCTATGTCCCTGGGTATGAAAATCCAGTAGGCTTATACATTTACGGTTTATTTTCGGCGATACAATTGGCCACTTGCCATATTTGCACTTTGTTACAGTTAATATTGACTGTACAGATTTTAAGTTTACACTACTTGTAAGTATTTAGAACTGGATTAAAACATAATAAAAATAAGTTACACTCTATTTGAGCAGTCCACCTACAGATAGTTTACAGAGTATTTGTAACAGCTTGTTAGTGGAGATTCAACTGTTTTACTAATAAAACTTTTTTTCTGGGTTTGGTTAGGTTTAAGCACAAAAACATCTTGGTTCAGATATGTTCATGAACTGTCACACATATTAATAATCCGTTAAACATCTACAGACAAAGCGAAACACTTGAAATGTTACAAATACTCTGTAAACTATCTGTAGGCTACAGTGTTAGCAAAATAACTCTTAGATAACACATTAACTAGATAATAAATAAAGAAATGAAATGGATAAAATAATGTGAAGATAACATGAGACTTCTTCTTGGGTGAATAAAACAAATTAAATCCATCCATTATCTTTGCGTACCCTCCTAAGGTGAAGGTTAAGATCTGTAATACAAATGTTCATACAGAGAGGGGCAGTGTTGTCATGGCAATGAAGCTTACCACA
The DNA here is from genome assembly GCA_011952105.1 of Coreoperca whiteheadi. Lineage (NCBI taxonomy): Eukaryota > Metazoa > Chordata > Actinopteri > Centrarchiformes > Sinipercidae > Coreoperca > Coreoperca whiteheadi. The sequence goes on from CM022492.1 coordinate 15,504,017, forward strand.
AATGGTTTGTATGATACAAGTACCCCTTCATTTATAATGATATATGAATTTGCCTTCTGTTTTATCATTAGACCATAAAACACAGCTATATTTTTGTGTGTTGCAAACTGAAGACCAAAAACAGTATTATAATAGCTAATACAGGTGACTATTTGCCAACCCTGCAGGGAAGAAATAGAGGTGTGAGTTACCATAACTGGATATTTCTTCTTTTTTCTTTTTCTTTTTTGTAGAAAACTGTACAGTTTACTGTATATAACTCTTGTATAACACAGCCTTGTTATGGTAAATAGATAATAAATTATATAATAATTAATTTGATGAAGCTAATTAACAGAATTTTCAGATAACACATGGGACTTTTCCTTCCTGTATGAAATAAAAACAAATTAAATGAACGATAAAAAGGTTCAAGGTGAAGACATGTAATATAGGTGTTCATACAGAGAGGGGCAGTGTTGTCAAGGTGATGAAGTTCACTGTTCCGCGTTTTGGTGTTTGACTGTTCTGATACATGCGTTTGATTTTCTAATGGAAAAGTATGTAACATTTTGTGCCCTTTCTCTGTTTTCTTGATGCAAGAATCCATTTTTCTTGGATGTGGATTCTACAGTACGGTTGACCTTTTTTAATGAAAGATTAGTTGTGGCTTGATATACTGGTTTGACCCCAGTATCAGTGGGGAAAGAAAGAAAAGCAGCATGACGTGAAGCGCCCTGTAAATCTGAGACCATGTGATCTGGTTGCACGCTGTGTGTGAGTCTGTTTTCGTTTCTGGCATGGTCGCATCACTTCCACACCCTGGAACTGTGTGTGTGTGTGTGTGTTATATGAAGGTGTGTTTTACAATTGCCCAAAGGGAGTCAGGTCTTCAGAGAAATGTGCTCTGTGTGAACACTGTCATGCTACCTCCTTTGTGTTCCCTCTGACACACTCTGTATCTGCGATTGGTGCCATGATGCGGGCTGTCGCTTGGTTACATCTGCGTGAGACACATGAGCAGGGGGTCAGAAGCAGATAACATTATTAACTGTGCTATGGATAACTGATTTTAGGGAGAAGTGACTTTAGGGAGAGTCTCAGCCAATCAACCAAGGACACCAGAGTTGCCTATTTCTTTATTTTGCACTTTGTTTTACTCCTTAAACCTATTCTATGCACATTTAATTTTATCCTAACAGAACAGGTTTAAAGGCTTTTAATGTATAAGTTTAAGGGTTTCAGTCCCCCAGTGCATGTAGAGCATTGTGGCAAAAATGAAGTCACTGTCAGGAAAATTTAGTTCACACTTTTCTGTTTTCTTTATTTTCTTATCTTCAATCTAGTGAACAAAGGGAAAACACAGATAGAAATCTATCCTCTAGAGAGGGAAAATGAGCCTTGACAACAGTATACTAATAATAATACACTAATATTTCTAAACAATGACAGAGAAACTGTATCAAACACAAACGATGGCAACAAATCCAGTGCATGAGAAGGCCACAGTGCTAACACAGGTTCCTGTGTGACAATGACAGTGTGGAGAGGGTATTCATCCTCACAGGGCACAAGATTGGGACCACGTGCTGTTTTCTAAATTACTGTACACCTCCTTGTACTTGTTCTACCTGATTGATAACTTGCTATCTGATGCTCTCTCTTCTCACTGATCTGCAGTTCCCAGGCAGCCCTGGCTGCTGGCCTGCCGCTGCTGCTTACTGACAGTCTGGACAGCAGGGGAGGGTAGAGTATTCCTCCAGGGGGCTGGGACGCGTCCAGCTGGGCTGCTGAGGTGTGGAGCTCGCCTCGGGGTAAGCCCCTCGTGTGAGTAAACACCATAACAATCCAGCAGAGAGACACGCTCCCTGGGTCGGGGAATTTTCTGGTATGCCAGAACAATGTCTGACACTGTTGTGGTGATTGAATTTTATAGGCCGGCCTGACTCGAGTCTATGGTCTATGAGAAGAAGTGTTTTATGATGTCACATGCCGGGATGATTAATGTGCTCTGCAATGTGTGGGCCTTCTTTGTCTGTGTGATGAGGGAATATTCTATTTTTATCGCATATTATAGGAAACTTTATGAGTCTATTATCTTTCTCTACATTGCCTTTCACTTGTTAAGATTTAAGTGACTTACTGTACCAACCATCCACCTCTTTACTCTCTACTACACTTCATTACTTAGCAAGCAAGCCCTACAAATTTAAAATCAGCGCTGAACTGTGCTTGTCAGACTTCTCCGCTCTCCCAGACAATGAAATGTCATGTAAGTCTGCTCCTCTCAACTCTCGAATTTGACTTTGGCAGCAGTCTTTCTCTTTGACTGACAGATGAGCGAGCGATACGACTCCATCAAAAAGTGCAGCCTGACAGTTTGATTTGACAGCCCTCTTCAAACCAAATACACTCTTTGTTCCTGGCACTACATCAACTTGACAAGTAGAAAAGTGGTAAAAAAAAAGACAAAGATGTAGATATCTGTACTCTATCTGATATATATTTCACTATTAAGCAATAATAGAAACAAATGTCCATGTATACAAAGATGTCACCCAGTGTTTAGTTCCCCCCTCATGCTTCTGTCCTTTAAGCTGTTACAAAGTAACTCTGTCCGACAAGTGATTTGAAATATTATTTCTTGTCCCTTGTATTGTTGTAGGGCTGCAACTAATCTCTCCATTATTCATTTAATCTATTGATTAATGTTTTGAATTAATCATTTAGTTAATAAAATGTCAAAGTAGAGAAAAGTTTGACTGAATTGCCATTTAGTACATTTCCATTCATTCAGCCTAGCATCCTGAGAGATGGGGGGGTTTTTTGTTTTATTTTCCCCTAACCAATCAGCAACTGAATATGTTTTGGACAAAATAAGATATTTGGCGATATCACTATGGGCTCTGGGTAGTTCTGATGGACATTTTAAACTATGTACTGACGTATAGACCAAACGATTAGTCAACAAATAATCCATAGAATAATGAAAATAATCGTTAATTGCAGCCCTAATTCAGACGTTCCCAAGGTGACGTATTCAAATACTTGTTTCGTCAATGATATAAAACGGACAAAAGCAGCAAATCTTCACAATTGAGAAGCTGAACAAAGAGCATTTTTGCTTTATAAATTACTTTAAATAATGACTTTATCAAAATGTTATCCAACAATAAATTAATCTAAAAATATTTACATTAAAAAAATCTAAACCGCTCCTTCACTTGCTGGTGCAACAATGTCACATTGCACTACATGGAACTTAAATGTATATAGTGTATAATGTGAATTATTTTGTTATAATGTATAATGCTGTGCTAGCAGCTTAATACACACACCAAAGAACTTTTAAAACCTAAGACCTATGGGTAAACATGACCCTTTTAACAGCCATTTAACAACATCTTTAGTCAATTATTCATGAATGTGAAATGTTTACTGCTATTAGCAGGGGGCCTAAATGAAGTGGTGATCAAGTCCCTACATTTGCTTCGTGCTGTCACATCATTCATGTTGTGATATGCTTACATTCTGCTCTCCTATTTAGCTAATACAATGCATAGACTTCATGGCAACCATTTCCATAATTCATAACTAAATCACAACCCAATGTCTCGGAATTTATTAGTAGTGAAAATGCATGTGTCGCCATCGTGAAATACTAATTAATATCTTTAGTTATCATTGGCACATTGCTCACTCAGCTGGGGTCTGGTCATGGGGGAGGAATAATGGAATGCAACAACAAATTATCAGCGCATTTAAGTGAGAATGTCCCAGAGAGATGGCCACAATATGCATTTGCCTTAAGAACTCAATGGGGGCATCTGTTTTATCGGAGTTGTCACATGTTCTGGCTAATCATTTTGAACACTGTAAAGATTAGCGCTAATGCATTTCCATCCTCTAGCTCCAGCATAGGGCTGCAGGGCCCTTTTCCAACAGTCCACAAAAACATATGCCACAAGCTCTCAGTAACACACTTTATCCTGTAGACAAAGGAAAACTGAAACTGAATATATTTCTTCCAAAGCAGATTTGATTAATCGCTAAATTGGTTGTCGTGCTTAAACATCTCGTCGAGTAATTGACAGAAAATGAATTGACCACAATATAGGTGAAAAATTATTCGTTTAAGTCATTTTTCATGTCGAAATACCAAACACTTGCTTATTCTGGCATCTCAAATGTAAGAAGCTGCTGCTTTTATCTTTATAATGTTGTTGTAACTTGAATATATTTGGAGTTTGGACGGTTAGACAAAACCAGCAATTTGAAGAGGCCACCTCAGACGCCTTTTTCCCCTAAGTCATTTAAATAAAGGATCGGTTAACCCAAATTTCAAATGACCATATTTTCTTACCTATAGTTGTTTTATTTGTCCAGGGTGATTTGATTAAAGTTTATTGCAATTACAATAAAATGTTACAAACTTGCCCAGGTGCTTTGACAGTGCAGCAGGACCGACAGGCAACATTGAACACAGCATACTAATAAAACTGACTAAAATAGATAAAATTAAAAAATCGAATAGCCTAAACATATTAAAATATAACAAAATACAACAAACATTTATAAAGAAAACAATAAGCTAAAAACAAAATACTTTAAAATGCCAAAAGTTTACAATTTAAGAGTCAAAAGGTTTTGTCTGAAATTTCTGCCTCCACCCTAACACAATAGAGGTGCATTGTATTGAGGTGGTAGCGGAAGTTTTCAGAGACAGTTATCTAAAAACCTGGGAAAATAAACCCACAACTATCTGGCTAGGTACCACTATAGGGAAAATGTTCTTTTTTTTGTGTGTGTTTTGGGTGAACTGACCCTTTATCAAAAATGTAAGTGATAAAGGAAATCTTAGTTGGTTACATTCCAGCCTAAAACCGATTGCCTGTATTTAACAAAAAAAACAACAACAAAAAAAGGTTGATGTGACCTCATAATGACATCCCACTTTTCAAAAACAAACGGGTCAGGCTAATGAACTCGTGTCACAAAACGCCTTTTCCCCTTCTCTTATGAGCTCAATGTATTCTTAGTTTCGACTGTTTAATTAAGAACCAAAAATCCACTAACTCTCCCCTACTGGTGAACAAACAAAGGGGTCCTCTTCAGTAATAGTCCCTGAGGCTTCACCACTATCTATTGATCTGCTGTCACCCAATTTCTTCGTGACTTATGCCCTGCTTAATTCCCATTATTGTGCACACTGAAGCCTTATCAGGGAGAACAATAGGCTTGTTGTCACTGAGGGCAAAAATATGAGCGGGCCTGTGACACTGTGAGTGCAAACTCATGACTTCAACTCCTCAAGCCCTCTCAGTGACCTCTACGCTCATGTAGGCCAGGCTGAAGCCCGGCGTTGGAATACTAAACTCTATCTGGACCGTTTGCAGATGAATCAGAAAATTGGATCTTGCTTGTTTCATAAAAACGACCCCCAAAAAACAGAGGGCCGGCTCCTTAGCCATAAAACTGTCGCTGTGATATGTCTCTAGCAATGATGAGTCTCAGTTCCTGCATGCCCGCTCTCCAGCTCTTCTACCCGCTAGCTGCTATCTCTTCCTTTCAATTATATGTTTCTGTGCTCTTTTAGACAAAGAGTAATAAAGCTATAAATCGTGTATCCAGCAGAAGGTATGGACATTCTGTCTCTGAACTGCTGTTGAGACTGCCATAAACCACCCACAAAGTCAAAGATAAGGATTTACAGTTATTTAACATCATCCTTGTCCCCTAAATCACACTGATAAGAGAATTAAGTGATGGCTATAGGTTCTTTGTCCTCTAGCTATTGATTTTTTAACAGAGGGCCAGTGCAGTGTTTTTATTGAGCATCCTATTTGCTTTAAGCTAAAGAGTGGAAATTGAGCTATTTGGATTGTTTTTATTGAACTACAGATTCTGCACTCAGATTTAATTTATGTGATAACAGAGCCTTGTTTGATTTCCATTCACAGTGGAAATGTCCCAAAACATGATGGAGATTTTTCTAGTAGAAATCTGCAGTACTGGAGTCAGAATGTTTGCCAAGCAGAGGTAAATAACCTCCTTTTTAAAAGGCCATTTCAGCAATTATTTTATATACTTAAGGACAACTGGCTCTTTATGCCAGTTGCATTCTGGTATGGTCCAATTATAATTCTCTTCTACATTACAGGCACAAGAACTGAGTATGCAGAATGTATCCGTCTAAATAGGAATGATTGTTCCTTGTTGGCCTCTCTAGACAAAACACATGACTTGATTTACAGGAAGACATCCATCTAGAATAGTAATTGGTATTAATATCAAATGCAGAAAATAATCTGCTTGTTAAAGCGGCCATTGTTTCGCCAACCCTGGAGTATATGTCCCTCTTAGCACATAATGTCCCAGTTTGAACAAAGACGTGTTTAGCTTAGCGGAAGTTAGTCACTCGTTTCAGCATGAAAACACTTATGTCAGTGCCTCCGAGATGGTGAAGTTGCAGCCGTTCACATTTAATGATTCAGTTGCTGTTTAGCCTCAAGTTCACAACCCTGGAGCTATGATAAATGTCAAGCGCAACAATGTACCACTAACTAGACATGCCACTGCCAACCAATCATCTTGTTATTGACTGGGAAAGCATAAGGCGCTGTAATGGGACTCTAAACGCTAAGTAACATTGTATTTGTATGGGTAACCAGGTGGGCCAGTTATTCAGTCTTGTTCATTTGGCTCAGAGCACCACTCAATTCAGTTCAATTTTATTTCTATAGACCAATATCACAATTTGCCTCAAAGGGCTTTACAAACCACTGTTCGTTTCGACTCCGGATCACCCAACAGCGCTTGGGCAAATCACTGACTATGTGTCAAAACTTTCATTAATCATGGAAATATCTGGGGGGCGTATTATTCATTTTTAAATTAGCTGTATTTTAGATCCTTAGACCCTATTGGCTAGAGTGTCTATGGATAGAGGGTGTCATATGCTGTACAAATTGTAAAACCCCCTTGAGGCTAATTTGTGATATTGTACTATATAAATAAATTTGACTTGACTATAGTCCTATAGGTTTTGAAAGTGTTTTCTGATTGCAAATGGTTAGAGAATTTTCTCAGTCCACAGCTGTGGTTCACATCCTTCTTTGTCTGATGTACCCCAGTAGCCCTGTCAGATGGGCTCAAGTAACCCTTCAATGATACCAGGCGTCATGTTCCAAATGTGTTTAACACTATTATGCAAAACAAGATATGTTGCGCTATCTCTTCATAGAAGACATGGTGATCCTGAAATCGTCTGCTTAGGTTTGGTCTCTTTTTTTTCTTTTTGTTTCCAGTCAGTTTGGTCAACTTTGCATTTGTACTTGGAGTGGCAAAATCTAGATGTGGTTTTTGCATTCAGCCTATAGTAGCTGGTAGTTACTGCTTATTGTGACAAATATACTATGGATCAGTCACTCAACAATTTGTAAGTTTATTTTCCTTCTAAACACAGATATGTGGAATTATAATGTTGGAAACAAATAATTTCAATTTTTCTTTCAAATTAGCTGAGTTACTTCCGCCATCCACAACCCACATTCCCTAGGGTAACTGCAGATGTGACATCTGGTTACAAGTATAACCTGGTTGGGAATCATTGGTCTACAGTGTAATAAACATACTGGCATCTTAAACTCAACTGGTCTTAAAAGATGAAAAATTACCAATTTTCACTTGTGCTGAAATAATTATTTTGGTAATCAATTACAAAAATGCAAAAGTTGCCTTGTCGTTGGCCTTTTCATATCATTGTAGGTTGAATATCTTTGGATTTCTGACTGCAGTTTTCACTCTAGTAATTTTAAGACATGACCTTCAGCTTTGGTAATACATTATGTGATGGGCATTTGTTTTGTAGACTAAGTGATTCATTGAAAAAATTATTGCTCGATTGATCAGTTATTACAAAAATGTATAGCTGCAACCATAGTCATGCTATGACAATATGCAGCTTTAAAGCCCCACAAAAATAGTTTTCAAATCTTGTTTTTCTTTAAATATTTATGACTGCATAAGCAACAGTCAAAGTTTAAGTCTTGAAACAGATATCCTTAGTTATTGTTTATTAAGAGTTTAACATTCAAATACTCAGCTAATCTGCTTCACCAGCACTGTGTGGGTGTGGCTTGATCAGATTTGATTGACAGCGGTCTAACAACATAAGCAAACTACTTCATCATCATCAGATTTTGATTTTAAACGTCGCGTCATCCTGAGTGAAAGAAAATATGGGCACATCACTTCAAACCAGAGAGAAGATCACAAACAAAAACACAAATACATGAATCTCTTTTGTGAAAACACCAAAATGGTTTGAACAGCAAATTGTGTGGTCATGTAGGACCCCCTTGCTCAAAGTAAGAGGCTGATGGAGAAAATATGTTTTGATGGCTTTTAATGTCAGTGATCCTGAATAGTTGGCATCCCACTGTATTTAGAAACACATAGGTCAGGTTAATGAACTTGTATCTTCAGCCACCTTTTTCCCCCTTTTGTTATGAGCTCTGTATATTCTGAGCTTGGACAGTTAATTATGTTAATTACGTCTCAGTCATGGAAACATCAGCGTGCAGGAAAATATTGACTTACACCAATAGTTTTGTTCAGGCACTGCCACATTTGTTTTCTATTTGTTCTGTCATTAAGCTACAGTACAATATATTCTTGTCTAAGATGTCACACTCCAACCGCAGTTAACTTTGTTTTAAAAATGAAATTGTTCATACAGTATTTGCTGAAAGATGTTAGTTCTGTCTGTCTGTCATCTCCTTTAGCTTGGCCTTGGATTGATGTGATGACAGCAATTAATACATTTAATCCTGTGTATTTAAAATAGCCCTGTTTGCGTCAATGCCAAATCAACATATCTTTCACATAAGAATAAAAGTAGTGACATCAAGGCCTAGGTTGTTGAGTGTCATTAGTCACTGAGCGTAACGTTTGATAAATAAAAAGATTAGACTTTATGTGAAACTAGGGCTCAGTGATATAGTTATCAGTATCTCTGTATTAATAACAGTACTTTTCTGATGACATGTCACAACATGTATGCAAATCAAACACAAAGTAATTAAATTGATGTTCAAAGCAGTGAGTTGTGATCTGCTGCTAAAACTCTTAACACAAATAAAACAAACTTCAATAACTAGTTTTTATTTAGCTTTGATTACAATTTGCGTAGAATCATTTATTGAATTTTATGAAACATGTTATACATTCAATATCATGTGCAATATTGTCTATTTTAGTTGACTTATTTTACTAAATGTATCTTACTTTTATTCTGTTTGGTACTAGTGTTAGCATTTGCTCTTTATAAACTTTACATTTATTACTCTTTTTTTTTGTTTTTTTTTGTACTTTTTGAGCAATCTCTGGCCATACTGTTCACTCAAAGTCAGTCAACAATAATATTAAGGAAAACGTTTGTTTGTATAAAAATAATATCAACCAATCCCATCACTGACGCACCCTGCTCTGTAATGGGAAGAATTTATGATAGTTTAGAGCTGCTGGGTGGGACAGCGTCATGCTGCTACCATATATCAATCTCAGAAAAATCTGTAGGGTCACTTGTCTATGTATAGCCCAGCTGGGTTTTATTTCAGCAAAGGGTCAATCCATTTTATATACAGACCTCCCAGTTTGTCAGTGTTAGTATAGTGTCTACTGCAGAGGGGTGAAGCAGGTGGCAAGATGGTGACAACACTGACAGTAATCCTTGTTCTTTCATTGAAATATGCTTCCTTTTAAAATAGATAATCATATAGAAGAGAGAATTAAAAAAAACAAAAAAACAAACTCAAATAATAGTCAGATTTTTATTGTAATCAATGTTTGACCACTAGTGGCCCTATGGAGCAATAGTGGGTCCCTGTTTAGTTTGCATTTTGCTTGCAGGGAAGCTATTCCGCTGATGGACAGTTGGTGGCGGTAATGAGCAGAGAAGTGTAGCAATATGCTTCTAAAGGCAGTGAAAAAAACTGCAAGCGTATAGCTTTACAAATATTTTATGACAAAGGAAACGCACTCAATATGTTTTATTGGGTGTCAAAGAGAAACCTGGAATGTGCTTTGGTGCAAAACAATTACTTTAAACACAGCTTTGTTTGTTGACAAAACTCCACAGGGTACCTTTTTTAATGTCATTACCAGCAGTACATAGATAAGGAAGTCAATCTCAACTGAGAAAGCAAGTTATCGAATTTGAGAGACATGTTTTGGAGATTGATTTCAACATCAAAACTCATCGGTTATCACAAATATTTTGTCCTGCTCTGAAGGCTCTAATCATTTTTGCAATTTTCCATAGTTAAATAGGTTTTGGAAATCTATTTGTGAACACAAGTGCCACAGAATAGGAGAGCTGTAATATTTCTTCTGATTTGAAGATACAAAAACTTCCCAAAACTGGAGATTTTCACCAGCATTGAAATGATTTGTTGATTCATCAATTAGTAAGTTGGCGTAACCAATGACAGCTTTGGTAATCGACAGTTCAAGTTGTCATGTAAACACACCATACCTTTCCTGGTTAGCTTTTCAAATGCGAAAGCTGCTGTTTGTCAAAAAAAACCATAGTATATAGGGACTAAGTAATATAAAATACAAAATAAGTGAATACTAGAAAAAATTAATCGCTAAAAAGAATTGTGGTTTGCAGCTCTACTCAGGTTTTGCCCAACTGTGATGATATGCAGCCTAAATCCATCAATGATCCGGAAAATAGTTAACTGACCCAGAGCAATTTATTTGCCTATTATTAGCTGGCCAAGCATGTTAAAGGTTTCCTGGAGATCTTTTTGAACGCCCTCCCATTTTGGGGTGACCACATCTCGGCATCCCTCCACAAAATGCCCTTTGAGATGACCATGGCAATTGGTGGTGCTCTGCCTCATTAGTGAACTCTGGGAACAAAAGACTCAGAGCAGAGGAGTCCCAAACCCACATAAATACAGCCAAGCAGGAAGTATGCTCAAATGTAAAGCTCCCAAACAAATGAGATTGGAAAACTCTCCGGGGCGTCTTCTAAACTTTGCTGCTGTCATCAATCAAGAATATTGCCATGTGAGTCCATACAGGACTTGGACAAACTGCTTCTTTAAGCATTTCTCTGGGAGGCATAAAAGTGTATTTATGGTCACCACGGGCAGGTATAGAGGAAGATTGGCAAACATGAAAATCAAGTCCTCTCCTGGGTGCCATCTAGCCATGCTCGGCTGTGTTAAATCATAGATGGAAGGAACAACAGTCTGGTGGCACAACAGTTCAGTCTGACAAAGCATTGCCTTGGGCCTGCGTTTTACATTCTCTCTACAGCCTGTTATTGGAGTCAATGTTTTGTCTTCATACCTGTTTTCAGCTCTGTAATGAACTTCATCTATCTTGTTCTGCACATCAATGACATGTTCCAGTTTAATGTAACCTACAGTTTAGCATATATTACCCAATGCCAAGATTTAAGGCTGCAGAACATCCTGTTTCTGCACTTAGCTGATGTGGGATTGATTTCCTTAACGGATATATGAATCACTGAGGTCATTACTGAGTCGGACTCTTTCATTAAATTGAGCTATATCTCCTGCTTCAACACAGGGCCTTCTGAGAGCCTTCCAGCAACAATATACTGTACCTCCTATAGACTAAAACTACTTCGAAAACAGCAACGTGTAAAGTATAGCTTAATTTATCCTACGAATGCAGAGCATTGATCCTCTGTGGAGAAAAGAGATGACAACATACTCTTAGAGCCTTTTAAAAATTCAGATGTATGTGGAGGGATTGTAAATATACTGATAAGTGGATCTGGTTGATAAATGGAGACGTAAAATCTTGTAGTTATTTAAGTAATATCAACAGCTGTAGAAAATTATAAATACGATACACCCGTGTACTGTCATAAATGCCAGTGTACTTTAATGCGTTCCAAAACCCTTTTTAATTGGGAGGCTTATAACGGATCACTGCAAGTCCCTCTCACTAGAATATTCCTCACACACACACAGGCAGTATTGACTTTTCAAATAAAAAGACATTAATGTAGATAACGGCCATTTTGAATCCTCATTAGTCATCGGTAATCTAGAAACATGGGCGATATATTAAGAGTGGTGTTCGCGGCTAGTCATTAAAGGAGAAATAAAAGACAAAATAAATCCAATCTTGGAACGCCTGCGATTAATCATGTTGGCCACCTCTGGCTGGCTGGCTGCTCAACAGTTTTATTGAGTCATTTATGCTGTTTTCTCTGATAATCCATTTATTCTGAATAATGCCTCCCTTCATGCTCAAAGTGCTGTGTTCAGGTGATACCACTATAAACTGAATTTATTTATTATTTTTTTAGTCCCTTCCCCCTAGACAAACATATATTACAACAATTACATGTAATGGCTGACAGAAGAAAAGCAACAATTGCACATTATTCAGGGAAGCTTTTGATGTAAGTGTTAATTAAGTATATTTTCAATTATTCCTGAAGGGGATCACAAACCCAAGATGGTATCATGAATAATTTACTGCACAGTATCTAATTAGAACTATTTTAATGTAATTGTCACAGCAGAGAGCAAAGAATTACTGAACAAGGGGATCTACATACAGAATGGTTCACTGGTGTCCTGAAATAGCACACAGGGCTGTGCATAGCGTCATGTTGTGTGAGACAATGGAGTGATAAGCACTGATTAAGATGTTCCAGTGTAAAACACAAGGGAGGATCCCATGCAGTTGCTGTGGAGTGTAATCCCTCTGTCCAGACTACTGATAGCCGTGCATCTGCACCTATGGAGGCTGACAACACTCCTAAAAGACAAGCACAACTCCAAGGTCCAGAGTCACCCTGGCCCCCACTCGACCCTGGCACCACCACCCTCGTGTGCAGTGTGAAGCTCTTGTTTAGTGTCCAGATGCACTGGGTTACACAGGAAAGCATTTGACAGTTTTTTTTTTTTAATGGCAACGTCCTCACACCTGACTGATGACTGACTGCTGTGAATCACTGAAGACAAATGCTACTGACAGCCATAGCTAAAGTCCTTAATTAAGTATGTGATCGAGCTGTCCTGGGGATTCACCATAATGCACAAAAAAGGAGAGTCTGAACACACAGGGAAGGGTTTCCTCTCTTAATAGTTTCTCACTGAGGAAAGACTGAGTTACCTTTCAGGACCTTTAATACCTGACCTATGTCCCAGATCCACTACATACTACTACTGATACTACATACTAATTCCATACAGTATATACTACATACTGTGTTAGCAGTCAGTGAAATATGAACTTACTTTTACCATTTTATAGGAACAGGAAATGATATAGTACATGTGCAACATGTCAATCTACCTGTGACTTTGGAGAGCCACTGCCAGTTAAGCTTATCAGAGACCGCAACATTTCTTTCCAAAAATGTAGTAATTACTTAATGATTTCTGAGGTGTTCCTGGAGCGGTTTCACTACCACCCACAAATACTTTTAATTTGTTCCAACTGTGAGCAGCTCCCCCATTTTGTTTGTGTATTGCATCACCAACGCACTCCAAAATGTGAATTATTTAAATTTAGTTTTATGCATAATTGACTGAGCATTTTTTTAATTTGTGATAAAGGCCTTTTCAATATTACTTACTAATTCTAAGGTTTTCAATGCGTAGTGCATCCACACTGGAAAAGTGACAAAATTAAGTATAGGCCTACTCAAAAAACTTAAATTAAAAGTAATTGTGTGTGGTGGTGAAACAGTTCAAGGTACATCTCAGGAAACAAAGTAAAATGTTAGAAAAAACATTTTCTTCCTCTTTGTCAAGTTTAATCAAAGTTTGCAGTTTGATTGACATGTCTTGGTACACATCTTGTATTACTACTTGTAATTATAAAACAGGAAGGTACATGTATTTCTTATAGCAGTATAAGCACAGCACTGGCTTAAAGGTGACTAGAGTACCTTCAAACCTCTACCTCCTAGAGTGATTAGAGGTTTGAAATCCCAACAGAGGAAGTAATGATGTGTGACATGCACACATCAAAATATCATATAACTCTATAGCAATTCAGTTTTTTGGTACTTTTTGCATGGAAAAACCATATTGAATGTAAAGATGGACGACATGTCTCCACTTCCTCCCACTGTACAAATATTAAGCCAAAATATCAAGGAAACAGGTGCTGCCATCTCGCAATGGGGACTTCATCCAATTTCCAATCACTTCAGCAGTGATCGGGGTTCGGAGATCCCGCCCATACACCCAGCTGACTCAAATGCGGGCAGGGCTCAGCTGTCAATCATGAAATGAAACCCCCTTTTTATAGCCTCAAATAACTACTTAAAACCAAACTTATCGGAAAAATGAATATGTGACACATAAGATACAGCATATGATAAGAACTACCTGAAATGACAGAAACCATTTTTATCTTAAAGTTTATTTGACATGTACTTTGAGTTTTTAGTTTGGCCCATGTCCCATGCTAACGTTGAGGGCGCAGGGTTTATGAGCTATACTGAACCAACCAGCAGGATGCGATCGAGATATTTTGGCTTCACTTTTGGGGAGCGGTCATGTCATCCATCTTTATCAACAGTCAATGGTTTGTACCCAGAAATGCTTAAAAATCTTACATAAACAATTATGAGATACATGGAAAGTAACTGGTGAGGGCAGAAGTTCATGAGAATATGGCAACAGGGTTCATAATGTTGGATCCATTCTGTTTTAGGACTTAAAACTAATCACTTCTTCCAACATTCACCAAATTTCACTGAAATCTGTTCCTTAGTTTTTGAGATATATTGCTGAATAGCAAACACAAACAGGGGCCAAAAACTTTAAATTCCGCAGCAGGGGTAAAGAATGAGGATCTCGAGGATTACCCCTTAAAGCATTTCTAGTTTCAAAAATTCACAGCTGCTACTTTTCAAGCCAAATGTGAGCGGTCTGTTTCCGTTCACCATTAGTAGATATGCTGTTGTATATTTAGTAATGAGGATTTTGAGTGTTCTCAGCAGCATCTCTGGAGACTTTCTCACAAGGTCTTGACTAGAAGCCCGAAGCCTATCAAGTGTCCCACACAGCAAAGTCCTAGCACCTGACGACATGGTTCTGCAGGGAGTTTCTGCTGTCACAATAAATCAGAAACAGACAGGATATAGTATAATCATGTCGGTGTCTCGTTTCGCTCTCTGCCGAATGCTTCAGCAAAATCTAGGCTGCACGTGGTGGCGCACACCACAACTGTATATGTTGCCATACCCACAGAGCTTGATGGTTGACTTGAGAGGAATAATCCATGGAGATAAGAGCCATTGATGGTTTATGTTGCAAGTCTTCTATTGTGCACAATGATGTACTCTACTGCCAGTAGCTCCCTTATTTCTTAAACCTCCCTTGCTTTGATAGTAGACAGAATAAATGGGTTGCCTTTGAGGGAAGTAAGCCTGTTTTATATCTTAACATGTAGCTCATACCTTTAGAACTGAGGCGTTAAAGACATTTGATGATGTTTGAAAATAAAGTGTTTCACTCTGTAACCATATGAAGCCTATACTTCAAAACCAAAGTAAATTGAGATGCCTGAACTATCAGAGCGGGGACCCGTGCTGTGCTTATATGTGAGCTTCCTTCCCTTCATAAAGATGAATCATAACGTCTAATTCTCACAAATTACCCAAACATTATGGAGCTCTCCCATTTCCAACGCTGTTTAATCTGTGTCTGGAGTATTCGCTGTCACTTCATGTTGCAAACACTCCTTTCACTCTGGCAGTTCATTGTCTTTTGATGGGCCATAAAAGGCTCGGTTTGATGGATGATAACTCGGGGCATCTCTCTTTGTTGTGGGATGTGACGACTGAGTGCATGTGAGATGTGAGGAGAAGACGCGGTGTGAATGGGAGATGTCATTGATGTCTTGCACTGACACTGAGGCCTTAAGCACGGGCTTTGATCTCTGTGAGTGATTGCAAAGCAAACACAAATAAAAGATTCCAGTGTGTTACAGTTTCCAGTGAGAAAGTTGAACTGTTTTTCAAACATTTTCCAAGAGGATATCAGGCCTCTGTAATGATTTAGAGGCTGGCAAACTGGCAAAGGTGTTTCTAGAAAGGTAGAGCATGCGCCGGCTTCTACCTGTATGTAAAACGTGATTTATCAAGAGAGAAGACGGCTCATGTCATTGCCTTCTGATCCGGTCCATTAAATATTGAGCGGTCTATAGGCCCTGGACTCCCTGCTGACCCTTCAACATCTGCTCAGGCACTTACTACTTAATATATTAGCTGTGAGAACAGGGCAGGTGTTTTCAGCTGGAGCCAGAGAACATGAAAAACAGATTGTGCCTCCGGTTCATGCAATTGAATTAAAATGAGTCACCACCAGCTTTTCTCATAAAAAAAAATCACAAATAATGTTACAGCATAAGGGACAGGTGGGAATATTTTATAGGTCTGCTTGATGGTGGCTAGAAAACAAAAAATATAATTGATTGCAGCTCACATAAGGAATGTGTAAAGATCCCTGAGATAAATATATATATAAATCACCGTTATTAAAAGCAAAGGCTTACTTTGCACTATAAATTGCTTTCCAGAATATTGCAACCATTTGTTGCTGTAATGCAGCTCTCTGTGTCCACATGAGGCTCATTGTGATTTTACTTTGATGTTTACTTAACCAGCTGAGCATAATGTGCTTCATGGCCTTTACATTATAGATTACAAAAAGAATACTTTAAAGGTCCAATCATGCTGGTAGTTATCGTCATGAGCAAACATTTACCAGCTGTAGGCTCTACCTATTTGGAATTAAATGTATTTGAAAGGTCACTCATTAGGGGAATCCCCAGGAGACATTGGGAGTAGTTGACCAAACTGATCAAATGTAATAAATATGTGCTATTATGTGAGATAAGCTGATTTTCTTATTAGTACTGAACTGGAGAATAGATTTTTCCCTCAAATATAAATTGTGATCTGTATCTAGTAGACTCATTTAAAAAAAAAAAAAACCTACCACAACTCAACATGCATAAATAATACAACATCTTTTTGAGACACAACACGAGCTGGGCTGCTAGCGGGTCCGCTCAGATCCTCTTAGGTATTAGACCTATTGACACCCAGAACCAAGACCTGATTATTAGACTAATACAGTTTGGACTCAGCCCGAATCGGGTCCTGGGATGTGTGTCAGATAACTATGAACCAAGGGGACCCATGAAGACCACCAGTATCTAGCCATGCAGATAGTTCTGGTTGTATTTTTCCAGATTCTGATTTTGATCTTTCTGCCTCTGAGTTTGGGAAGCTCACAGCATTGAATTAAACAAGACTAATAGTCCACAGCATGCTAGCAGCACTGTGAGGCTAAATGCTAAAGTCCACATGCTAGCATCAGCATGCTAACATGCTCACGATGACAATACTAAGATGCTGAGTTTAAGAAAGTATTACTTACCATGTTCACCATCTTATTTTAGCATGCTAACATGCTAATTAGAACTAAACACAAATAATAGCTGAGGTTGATGGTAATGTCATTAGTTCTGCAAAAGTCATTAAATCTCTAAAGTGATTACAGTTTATCTTGAGGGGGGCTTGAATGTGTGTAGTAGATTTCATGGCAACAGTTGCTGAGACATTTCACTCCAAAACCAAATGTCAGCCTCATGGTGGCGCTAGAAGAAAAGTTCTAGGATCACCAGGGTCAATAAGATTCACCATCTGGGAACCATGAATGCCTCTACCAAATGTTGTGCCAAACCGTCGAGTAGATGTAGAGATATAACATAAGTGAAGACTTTGACCTACTGGTGGTAGAGGGAAAAGTCAGGGGATCACCAAAGTCAGTAGGATTCATCCTTTGAGGGCCATGAAAGTATGTACAAAAAGTCCTGGCAAACAATCTAATAGTTGTTGAGATATTCCTGTAAAAGCCAAAAATGTCTACCTCCTGTTGGCAGTGGTGGACCAACCGACAGACCAACATTGCCATCCCTAGAGCCATGGCTAAAAATGGAACAGCAACATTTTTTCCCCCCCAGAAGTAGTAAACAGTTTTAATGGAGACTAATTATTTTGGTAGAAAGTAGTTTATATGTAATTTGGGTGAACTGACCCATTAAATAATGATCAAATGTGACTGTGGTTCAAAATAAGACTTATAATATAATAAGACTTTCCACGACTAAAGATAAGTTGAGCATAAGTCTGGTGATATTACAATTTTTTTCTTATCTTCAGCAAATCTCAAGAAAAGACCAAATGTATTTCCGGTGTAGCCACAGCCTCGTATAGCTTATTCCTCTGAGAAGTAGATCACCATTGTTGTCCAAAAATGTTTAAAAACACATTTATGAGCCTCCTTGTGTGCAAGGCAACGTGTTCCGTCATTATGATGAACATGGGCAATGTAGTTTATTTTGAGTCAATCCCACATACCCTGTCCTGGTGCTGTAAATTCTCACTAGCACACCAAATCCTCAGCTAAAAATATTCCCCAACAAATGCAAATTTACTCCTGTTTGAGTTGTATTTGCTAAACACTATAGTGCCAAGCTGTTTTAGGAAACAATGTAGCCACTTTTAAAATTGAAGGTATTTGACCTGTTTTTAAAGATGTACGTCTTCGGTAGGAACCAATGGGCTTGGTGCTGACTGCCACAGATAGGCTGACTGAGAACAGGAGACGGACTAATGCGTTGTTAGTTTTGCTCTTTTTGTGGCCTTTGCAGACAGTAACAAAAATATACAATATCGCCAGCTTAACCCTTTAAATTCTCTTGATGAAAGACTAACTCATTGCTACAACTCATCAAATACACTCAAAACTGATTTCAACAAAAAAGGCTTATAGTTTGGCCATGGACCAAGTGACAAGTGATTAGTTTTTGATGCAGATCCAGGAATTATCCAGAGAGATTTCCTGACATTGATAGGGCACCTTTTGAACATTTTCACCTACTCATTTCCTTCCTCTTGACTACTGCATTTACTGGAATGAAAAATTCTGGCACATGTATTCCATTATTATTATTATGAACATTAAAATATAAAATTAGTGAATTTTTTTGTTTTGAGGTAAGTGCTCTCTGGTTCAAGATTGGAGTTCAGAAATCCTGAACACAGCTAAAAATGATTGTGGAGTTTGCACTTGTACTCACATGTGTGGGAGTAACACAGAGTGAAACCACATTTCAGGTCTCCTGTCAGTTGAAAATGAGTAATGTGCTGCAGATCATAGCCTCAGGATAAAGCCATATCTGAAGCAGTATTTGAAGGATATCAAAAACCCAGGATACCTTAAATTGACCCCTGTCATTTCCTTCAACAATGTATGTGGGTTTTTTTTTTTACCATTTTGTGTCTTTTTCTCCCTTATGAGCTCAGCTTTGTTATACACCGCTATCCTCAGCCATCTGGTTTTCATTTCCTGTGAGGCTCAAGATGGTAGGAGAGTTTTAAAAAAAGGAGCCTCGTTTGAACTGGGGGCTAATGTAGTCAGGATGGAATCTGTCACTCAGTCTATTGCATGTTGATGACTAAGGGCAGTTTCAGCTGTAAGCAGTCCATGATTTATGGACACCGAGTGAACTCTTGTAAGCAAAAGCCATCTAGGAGTTCAGAGCAGCAACTGGGCCCTTTTTTGGCCGCGGCTCGCCTGCATTTTCTTTCCATTCATGCCACGGTATTTCGCACGGCAATTAGCTCCGTCCTCATTTGGGTCTGCAGTCCCACAGGGTTAGCGAAGCCATTTATCATCCTCAGGGCTTGGAACTGTGCAGCTCTGTCTCAGGTAGTTTTTGTAAACAGTCATTGGCCCGGCTCTTTCCATTTCACCAAATCAGAGGTAGATACAGTAGTTTTGACGTTCTGCCATCTGTCCATCTGTCGGATGCTTTGCCTTTTCTCTACAGGTGTGAAGGCAAAAGGGAAATGTCATTTCACAAGGCTCATTTGTCATATGGTAACCACACAGAGTGAATAGAGTGGTGACAACATGGCCCCTTGCTTTTTTGGGAGGGTCAACTGCTTTAGATTTTGAGTGTAGAGTGCAGGATAGAGTAAAGATATATTCTGTACATGGCTAATGAGGAGTTTGCTCAAAAGAAAAAGCACTAGCGTTATTTTTTTAAAGCATTAATAATATTAAGCCTTTTAGTGAGCAGAATTTATAGAGCTTTTTAATAGCAGACTTGACATTTAGCACATGTTTACACAGATACAGATGTAAGATATGTAACCTCGTTAGGGACACATTAAACAAGTATTCATGCTTTATGCTGCTCTATGCCTTGAGTTATATTGAAACATAAGTGTTGGCTCTGCTACAAGTATTTATATAGCTTCCAAATGCCTGTGGGGCGTCATTAAAACACATATTTGAGCAGGCAGAGCCATAAACATATGCTGGATAAATTTTTTGTGTTCTTAGCCGAAACATCTTCAGAGGCAGCCAGGAAAATAATTGAACTACAGTATGTGCATTTTCCTATTTTCACATCTATCCTCGGAGAGTCATTACTTTACATAGAGCTTGCCAACTGATTCTGAATCCATCATTTTGTTGAACCAATATATTGCGGTCTCTGTCGATGCTATGTCTTTATCAATCAGAATTAAGGAATTTGATTAAGCTCTCTGGTTTTCTCCTCCTTAAGTGGAGTCACACTGCAGTGCAGGCCCAGGGGTTACGGGGAGTATCAGAGGGGACTAATTGTCAAGGTTATGTCTCAGCAGATGATTGATGTGGGGCCAGGCTGTTTTTGTCAGCCTGTCAGGTGGCTGGAATGTTTAATGTTCTCATTATTGGTTGCTCTGTTGTGTATATTTCTCTGTCAGCGCCGCTGAGCCATCTGAACTGCCAGAGCACTTCAAAGGCCTGCAGGTCATCCGTCTTCCTCCCGACGCCCTGAATGTTCAGCCTCAGCTGAGTGCTGGTGATTTGTTATGACTTGAGAGCCAGCTGACAGACAGGTCTCCTATAAAAAAACATGCACCCATTTCCCTTTTGTCGTGCAGTGAAAGCATCGCTGCTCCTGTAATGGGGGGGGGGGGTTGTCACAGGAGGCTGGCACCTGACGTGTTCTCGCACTAATTTGCAGACAGGATGACTTGAAGTATTTTGTCTTCTTCTTTGCCTCAGTGTGGGTTTTGGTTCTGGTGTCACATATTCTCACAGGTCACCATCTGTTGTGGCTTGCCTCAGGGAACAAAGAGGAGCACTATATTAAGGCATATTTTCATATTCATCATTAGTCCAGGGCCCAGTATATGCCATGTGATGGCTCTGAGTAGAGAGCATCATGGGAAGAATTCTGAAGGCTGCAAAGCCAGTCATGCAATGAAAAGTGAGAGGTGAGATGCTAAAAACAAGAGGAGGGAAAAACTGAATCCAAATCTCAATTCTTTTCCCAGGCCCTTTACAAGATTGATTGTTTTCTGCTGATCTAATTTTGGATCATACAAAAACAGTCCATTTGTCTTAAAGAAAAATGAGGTGCCACATGGTGCAGATGGAAATTTTTTTGGAAAGCTGAAAAAGATTAAAGAGAAACTCTGCTCCTCAGCCCTAATCACGAGCTGTAGATTACTCTGTCGATTTAACCAGATGGCAGGCTCGATTCTGCAGGCCCTCCTGTATATTAATGAACAGCAGTCTGTTATATTTGACTTAGGTAAGTGAAATGTCCATCACCTGTAATGGTCTGCCAGCTGGCATTATGCATTTTGCACCACTTTGGGTCCACGTGGCATTTTTCATTTGCAACGTTATTGAAGGAACATTTTTGTTCCTTGCTATTTTCCATCATTGTCACTGTTCTGGTAAATATTTTTTTTGTTTTTTCACCAGGAAGAAAAGTCTCAAAGTTGTGTCCACAGCTAATTTCCTCTCATAGGTCAAGGCAATAATTCTGGCACTAAAACTGTCGTGCTGGGCGAAGCACACAAGTTCGATAGTAACTTGATTAAGTTAGCCTGTCGACATGACTGCAAACACGGCAATACAGTATGTTAACAAACCTAATAATAGGAAGGGGGAGATAAAGTGGAGGGGATGGCTGCACAATTTCTGGCCAGTCGTGTGTCTGGTACAACGAGCTGCTGCCCTTAAAGAAAAGCTTGTGTGGCTTTGGTTTATAGTTAGTTAGTGTGAAACATGTTTTCTTTGTCTTCTTCCTTTGCTGGCTCTACAAAAGAATTTGATTTGCTTGACTGTATCAGATATTTTTCTCATTGGCTGCCTGCTCAGTGCATTGAAGACTAGTTTGCTGAAGAAACTGATTGTCTTTGTCTCAGAATGTCAGTCTGAAGGGACTGCAGAAAACTTGGAGGCAATGAACACATGTTGGCCAGCCCGAGCACCCAGAAACTCCCTCCATGAATATGCCAAGCCTAATTTTAAACCAGCAGCAGGGGAGCTTTGGCTGCGTTTTCCAACTGGAGAGCACGAACCGCGCGGAAGCACAATGCCAGTGTGTCATACATTTAAACACTGTTAAATTAAAGGCTGTTTACTGTTCTCAGAGGCCATTCATCTTACTCAAAGTTAGTCTGCTTCTTGCAAATTTGTCAGTAAGAGTTTCCACATGCCAAGATGAGGAGGGGAAAAAGTTGGGGTTATCAGAGGAGGGTTTTCATAGCGTGTCTCTTCAGTCAGCCTGTAGTTAATTAGCCACCTCCACACAATAAGGCCGTAAGTCATTAATCACCCAGACCCTAGTAGAAGTTGACTCACTGTGAGCAAGACGTTTGGAGACAAAAAGTTTGCCGCCTATGACAGACTTCAAAATGGCCCCTGTCAGTGGTGTGTAAATTATAGGGCATGTTGAGTGCTGAAAGACAAGGGCCCACTGTTTAACTCACTGTTGCTCTTTCCTTTGCTTTGTGTGTTGACAGACTCTCTTCGAGGGAAAATTCCCCTTTTCTCCGTTTCCCATCGGCTGGCTTGTAACTCTGAAAGACACACTTCATTGTGAGTATATGGAATACACACACATACAAGTTATCCACATTAAGATAATCTCAGTATACTAAGCTTCCTTACTTCATTTTATGATGCCTCACTTGGGTTGATAGAAAGAGACAAGCTCCAAAGGTCAACGGCTCAGTAAAACCCAGCTTTAACTTTGCATTCCTACTGTTTACTTTGCTTGTCAAAGGGAGGAAATGATGGAGTGGTGATAAATATGGGGCTTGTTTGGAGAAGCAAAAGCCTTTCTCCTGCAAACATAAACCACCATGTTTCTCTGGATGATGGAAGACACGCTTCTTAGCTGATTGAACATGCAAGAGGTCAGCGGTTTTTCCTTTTGCGTCTGTAAACAGAGATACGCCTGCCTTGCAGAGTACATAAGCATTGAGGAAGATTTATTCAGAGCAGCAAAGGTTTACGTAACAACGGGGAAAACCCTTGCTTGGATCATTAATATGGTTGACAAAAGAGTGTTAAATTCATTATATGACCACAACATGTGTAACAAGTGTTTGAACGCTGGTTGATATATGTATTTGATGCATGAACCTATTTCTGAAAAGTCCGTTTTCGTACACGACTGTGGGCGTTGTGACGAGGAACATCAGCTCAGCGTAGCGGTGATGATGTCCACCACCTTCAACCATAACAGAGCATAGACAGTGTAACACATGGCGTGCAGCTGTTGCAGAAGTGACCATTTTTAACATTAACATGTCTGTGATGGACCACGCTGTGCTGATCTGTTCCCCCTCAGGTTAAAGGCCACGTGTCTTGCTCACGCTGCAGTTCAAAGCAGAACAGGTGGGGCCGTCCCCGTGATTCAACATGTAGTCACAAAGCCATCCAGTGTCTCATGTCCTGACCGTGTTTTACATTCAAACATGTGGGAAAGAGATTCTCTGTTGCTACGTAAAGATTGATAGACTTTAACATGGTGAGATAGATGCAAGTGAAGCCCACTGAGCCAGTTAATGTAATAATCAGAGACATACCAATTACCTCCATCCATATGATGCAGCATCTGCCCTCGATGACCTCAAGACCTCCTTAATTAGGTTAACTATTTCTAAACTCTAAGCTCTAAAGACAAAATGTATGATTAAGATTCAAACTGTTGGTGCTCCCACTCCCTTGCAAAACAGTGATGTAACTGATACAGCACAATGTAATAAATACTGGCTAGACAGCAGATTGTCCCAAAAAACTCCTGTTGAACCACTTAATCATAAACTACATTTGAATTGGATTCTTATTCTGGAGATTAGCTTGTTTCTCCCTTTTAAAAACAGAAAACAAATCATACAATCCACTGGGCAGTATAAGTGATGAATTATTGTTGGATACCATTTACCACAGCAGCATATCTGCAGTTTGTTTTCATTTATAAGGGGTTGCTGTCCAAGTTGACAACACATTTGAGGATGTGTTTTTTTTAAAATCCTTCTTAAGTGGAATTCAAAGCTAATGACAGCAGATTACAGCATAGGTTCTTATACCAACACTCAACTTGGGATAACTGGTGTTAAATAATGGAAAAATAGCAACACATCTTTACTTCAGAGATGGACCCCCCCCCCCCTTTTGTTGTTGACAGATACATTTATATCTGTTTACAACTGCATTATAGAGAGTTATAAACATTTATTTATTAAATGTTTTTATATTTACAAATGATGCTAGATAGGGTTAAAGTGTTCGAGACACTTACTCATCTGAGGGACTTTTCCTTACTGATATTTTTAATCATTTGCAATAATTTCTTTCTTTGTGTGCAATGGCTGTTTGAGACTGACTCATGTCACTTGAGTGTTTTGTAATTTGTTCTCAGGTCTCTCTTGGTTCTTTATTTTAATGAGACTTCCTGTATAAAGAAATATTAACATTATAAAATCCATTACTTGAAATTATACTGTTAACAATTAAAAAAAATGAATTATTGCACAATAAACAGTTGAACACTCTAAAATCCAAGATGTGCTAATTAAATGTTACTTTTTCAAGCAATTTAGTCCACATGTAACAAGCACAGATGCTTCGCTGTAGTGCACAGACTTTACATCTATCCCTACATTTTCAAAAAAATCCAGCAACCAATGCAATAAAATTAAATCTGCTGAATAATTTATTGACTGTTGTATCTGTTCTAACATGAGAGGGTGTGTGAAGTTATACTGCAGTGTCACACATCAATTAAACGTTGAGAAATAATGTTGAAAGGTCTTAATCCCATTTGTTCACATCATATTGATGTGCTGTTTGTAAATGAAAAAAGATGCATCACATATGATCTACACTGGCTTCATGGCTGACTGGCTGCAGTGCTGAATTGTGGGTTAGGGGTTTTATTATCATCTATCAGAGAGCTATGTTTAGGACTCATCTACATGACGAATGGGTGGATTTGATGAATATGACATCTGACCGTTAATGATAGTGATTTTATTGCTGGAGAACAGCCTGGTTTACTGAGGATGTATAATGACACTGTTGGCTTGATTTAGTTGATTTGTTTTAAGGGGCTGATTAAATAGTTAGGGCTCGCTTTATTTCATGCTCTCTGCTTCATGGCTTCATTACAGCGATCACAAAAGCTGTGAAAACGTCCCACATCTGTTGTCATCGTAAATCTTTGTTTAGTGAGCTCCTCGCTGATATCGGTAGCTCATTTGTCTTTGTTAATGAAACGATAATCCACGACCTCGTGATTGAGAAGATTGAGCATGTTTGTTGCATCCAAAAGATAATGCATCTGAACGCATGTGCGCACGCACACACACACACAGTACATACTGTAGCTAAGGCACCAAGGCCGTAGTGGTTTTAGCTTATCACCACAAGTTAATAAAACAAAACCATACAAGCCTACAGAAGCAAATGTTTTTTTAGTTGTATAATTAGATCTACATCTGTAGGCCCTTTGCAAAACCCATTGTCAGCCTCATGGTAACACCAAAACATAAGACAGTCATGAATAATATGAAATGAGTTAGATTTTGCCATAACTTTCCACAATAAAATTTATATATATATATATATAATCGCATATATCCAGTCATGTTTGCCACAGCCTCACAAACCCAACATGGACTAATTAAATAAATTAATTCAATATTTGATTTAAAAAAACCCACAGTAACCTCTAACAAGCCTACAATCTCATTGAAGAGCCAAACTAACGCCCCAAAACAAAATTTAAGAAACTAAATAAGAAATACTTTAATTTCCTCTTATAAACACCTAAAGCTTTTTTAAAATCTGATTTGACCTAACTGATCATCACTTGATGTATAATAGTAATGTGTATTTAAAAAGAAATTAGAAAAATAAACCAGTGTAAACAGTTTCAGAGCTGTCTGTAGCTTTCAAAAATGCATTCCAGGTAAAAACAGGCTTCATGAAACATTTCTAGCCCCACAAACTAAATCAATGACAGTTCTGAAGAAGCTGCTCTGATTGATTTTCCACGTCCATCATTCTGTCAAATCACTCAGTACCAGCAGCCCTCTAACCCGTCTGACTAAGGCAGAATAAAAATAACTGTTGGAAGACTAACAGTTGATTCTGCATAAAGAATAAAAATCTATATTACTTTAAAGGTCCCATTTAAATCTGCACACACAAACACTTTTCCATGCACAGCAGGTAAACATAAAACAATCTCTCCTGTGTAAAAGAATGCACATTGAGGCTTTTCAAAGTTATATTATTTTTTATTTTAGTCACGCTTGAAGCTATCGCAAATAAATACACTGATCCCCACATGGATCCAGTCCCTGCATGAAGTACAATATAAAACTCATTGGGCCTAAATCATCTTTATAAATGTATAATTCTTTGTCTCTACTGGTATCCTAAGGCCGAAGCTGTTGTCAGTCTTTGTCCATACAAGGCGTACGGGGAGTAATATGGCCCTGTGGCCGCGGGCACGGGCACCGGGGCCCCGGGTGTGGGCAGGGGGCTCTTTGAATAGGGGTGATAGCGGCTGCTCAGTCCGAGAGGGTGATGGGGGCCCCTGAGGGCCAACGTGCCGGGGCTGCCTGGGCTGCCATTAGGAGGCATATGCATGTGGCAAGCCATAGCAGCGGCTGCAGCGGCGTTGGCGAGAGAAGACGACCCCGGGTACCCAGATATCAACTTCTCCGTACCGGCAAAGGCCGTGTGAGTCCGCAAGTGGCTGAGAAGCTCCTCGGAGGAGGAAAAGCGCTTATCGCAAGGTCCGTTAGCAGACACCCAGTTACACACGTGCGGCAGGGGGTCATTGGGCAGCATAAACCCGTACGGATATAAGGGATGTCCGCTGAAAGCCGGGGCCGAGGAGTGCACGCCGTGTAACGTCGGGTACATGAGCGGGTATCCAGATTTGAGCGCAGCAGCCGCCGCAGAGTCATGTGCGCAGTTAGCGCTGGATGCACCGGACAAATGGCTTGTGCAGTGGTAGCTCAGGCAGTAGGGGTCTCGACACAGACTAGCAGACATTAGAGACGGTGGGGACGCTCCAGCTAAGGGACTCGTTCCTGCTTTACTGCATCCCAGTGAGCTGGCAGCAGCAAACTGTGCACTTAAAAGCTGACTGCTGGATTTGGTGGGGTCAAGGGTCATTCCGTGCGGGAGGAACGGCTGGTGGTAACCTGCATAGGCACCCGCTAAACTTCCAGGATAGGAAATACCAGCAGGTGGCAAGGGGAAAACTGTATGACCGGGCTTATATGGGGAAACGGGGGCCACCAGCCCAGAGCCGAGGACGGAGGAGGACGATGAGGTTACAGATGTTGAGTCTGATGTAACAGTCTTTGAGCCAGATGTGTTCTCCTGGTGTTGGCTGCCATCAGAGGTAATTCCACTTATCCTATGGCTACTATTACACTCTGTCGTACTGCTTTTATTGCTGTCAGACTCCTTCTTTTCCTCCTTGTCCCCCGCTTTGCCGTCAGCCGGCAGTGGAGAGACGGAGGTGCAGGAGCTGGGGCTGCCTGTCCTGGGGCTGAACGGCTGGCAGGTGGCGCTAGGCACTCGGAAACTGGTTTTATCTCCACTGAGGCTGCTGCTGGAGTCCTTCTTCTCTGACGATTTGGAGTAAGGTTTGAAGCTAGATTTGTCGTCGGCTCCGATGTCGCTCATTTTCAGCGGGCCGGATTTGCTCTCCTTGTCACTAGATCCATTTGAGGTCACAGAGGACAGTTTGGAGGAGGACGGCGGGTCCGGTTTGCCGATCTGAGAGCACGTTTGAGCCAAAAGAGCCAGGGGACTTTTCTTGGCATCCAGCTGTGGAAATAAAACCGAACACAATTAACTAAATTCACGAAAGCTCTTGTACATATCATGTTTTGTGGTAAATACGCACATATGACCGTTCCGCTTAGTTTACGCATTGCGCATAAACTTATCTCGGGATGAAACTCAAAACAACTCAGCGTCACAGACAAGAGGGAGCGTCCACACAGAGCTGATTCACGTGAGATAGAAGATAAGACTGTACAACTGCCACGCGTCGAAAACGACATTACAAACACGGGCATCAGTTTGCTACAACAAGGTCATTAATTTTCAACGCGTGTCCAAATTCGGCACCTCGTCTTCTTCTTTTAACGCAGACAGAATCTACCGAAAATGTCAGAAAACAACTCGGAAATCAGGTCTACAAATCACATTAGGAGAGGGCTGTTTCCCCTATGGAATAATCACACAGTATAAATAAAACCCTGTCTGTCATCAGTTATTGACCCAATTTGCACACAAATCCATCCCATAGCTTTGATGTCCAGTGATTTCAGAGTGAAACACTTTGATATTTAGCGAATTGATGCCTGTGTGCGCAAACGTTTTCACAAAAATCGTGTTAGTGCTTACCTCGATGGGACTGACCGGGGTGGACGGTAAAGGCTGAAGGTACTCCGGGTGTAAAAGGTGTCCTGCCCGAGCCGTAAGCATTTTCAAAACCTTTATGGGAAGACGACTGGCTTGGCGAGAAGGGTCTGCAGGAGAGACGGAGTTGTGAACGGAGAGCTGGCTGATCTTCACTGCGTCCTTCTCCCCCGAGGAGCCGCTCTCCCACGCTGGATTCGTGCTATTTCTCAGGACAGAGACCGTGGGCGATGTGATCATGACCCAATTCTCGTCGAAATGGTTGGGAAATACATGTGTAGGGTAAAGAAAGCCAAAACTCAAAACGTCAGACGGTTAAAGCCTTTGCCAGAGATAAAAGGAACAATGTTAAATCCTTAAGAGACGCGCAGTGTGTGAGCAGAATCCGTGCATACAGCCGCGTCGCTTCATCCCCGGCGTCGCTCTGACAGTGTGGCTGCGGGTCCGAGAGCTGACTCGGTTTACTTGGACAGCGGGCAGG
Source organism: Coreoperca whiteheadi (assembly GCA_011952105.1). Lineage (NCBI taxonomy): Eukaryota > Metazoa > Chordata > Actinopteri > Centrarchiformes > Sinipercidae > Coreoperca > Coreoperca whiteheadi. The sequence goes on from CM022492.1 coordinate 15,533,321, forward strand.
AGAGAGGAGAGATCACTCCGCCTCCTCTCAAGCAGCATCTGAAGTAGTCCGCAGATCACAGCCTGTGCCGCCCCCCAATCAACAAGAGATACCGAGGTTATCGGAGGGCTGGTATTTCATATTATCACCTACTCCGAGCGCTTTTAATTATTTCTGTTTTTATATCATGGGTCTTTGCGTAATTGACGCTTCGACGCATGCGCCGCCCGTGCATCCTGTGTGGTTTTTGGGGAATGTGGGCAAAGGCAAACAAGTGGATGAAAATGACCGCAACCTTTTTTTTTTAATCTCAAGTGAACACAAGACACATTTTAATGAACACACGTTGTATTCCAGACCGCAGTATTCTACGTTTACACTCCCTGTTCTAACTTCAAGTAGGCTACGTCATTTTGAGCTAATGTTCTCTGGATAACTGGGCTGCAATTAGGAAACAGCAGTTCGACCCCGCCTGCTCCGTGATATTTACAAAAGCGACAGATTAATGAAAAACCTTTGACTCTACATGAAGAAACATAACCAACCGCAGGCCTTTTTGTTGAGATAGTCACACATGCACCGATATCCATCGGCAGTTTTCACATTTTCTGCTACTTTCTCCTCTCAATCGCACCGCCTGTCATCTATCAGTTCCCTCTTCTGCGCGCCAGTTATCTGTCAGCTGTCTGCAGATTTTTTTTTAATTATTTTATTTTTTTTTACCTCTTCTCAGTCAGATTCCGGTCAACTACAGTAAAGTGAATCCATGAGAATATGTGATGTGTGTCTCTCCCTCCCTTCTCCATCATAATTTAGGCCTGAGTCTGGTCTGGTAAAACTTAAAACTGCGATTTGTTTAATTGGAGATAAGCTCTGAGGCAATTTTTTTAGAGAGCCTTAATTCTGCTGCCGACATCTATTTATTAGCATGTAATTTTTCAAGTGTTTTTTTTTTTTTTTTTTTTTTTTTTTTTTTTTTTTTTATTTTTTTTTTTTTTTTTTTTTTCATTTATTTCAATATGGAACATTCAAGCCAAAACTCCCTTTTTTACTCTCTAAACTCTTGTGGCTGCCATTAATGATTTAAAGTTTCCACATTTCTTCCCATCGAAATAGACCCACTTATCTTATTACTCAATAGCCTATAAATGTCTTGCTGATCAGGCGAAAGTTAAACATATGCAAGTGTTTTTTGATTGATAACAGGGGGTCTGTTTTCGGCAACGGCTGTCAGGCTCTGACACAGCGCTTTGAGTTATTAGGGCAGAGAAGGGCGACCATAAATTTCGACCGTCAGGCAAAAACTCCTTTATTGTGGACGTGATGGATGGCTCGCCTCGGCAGACACCAAATTCTCGGCTTTATCCTTAAATGGCTGCACATTTTTTCGTCGCTGTAATTCATTACTTTTAAACAGAAAGCTTGAAATCTCCTGCTAGTATTTCACACAAGGACACGTTTACGAATCACCCAGAGTCCATGCAAACACAACCGTTTACAAGCAGGGTTGGGTACCTCAAGTAGGTGGTTACACAGAAAGCAAGCCTCTATCTGGGCTGTACATTTAAATATTAAGGATTCATATTTTCTTAAAGGATTCGTTTGTCTTTTTTTTTCTTTAAAAGTCCCTTAGAGCTCATATTTTGTCCTGAATTCAGGAAAAAGCTGTCAGAAGGCAATGTTTTACTAATAATGAAGGGGGCTAAACGGAGTGATGGTTCACTGAATCCTTTTTGAAACATGCAAGGTTTTTTACTTAGCACAACTAAAGTTTGTTACCAATATCCAAAATGTAACCTTTCATCCCCTAAAAATTAGTTTTTTTTATTCATCAGATGTGGAAAATGTGTTCATCAGACACATTTTCAGCAATGATCAGTAAAAAATGTTTATTTTTTTGGTCCGAGTTATAATGTTGGCCGTTGACTGTCCTTATATTTACCCTTGTCCTTGGCTAAAGAAAATACAAAATGATAAAACACTGGGCAACTAGTGAACACCATACAGGCTGGCAAAAACTATAAATCATTTTCAGAAACTTATTTCGTTCTTGAGAGGACAAAGTTATATTTTTGCCTCTTAAAGTGTTTTCTTTGAATGTATTCAGGATCATATAAATTCTGAATGAGCTAAATTGGTGGGTGAGATTGTCTTCCACCTGCCTCCAGCACGTTTGTGACGTAGTTTAACTTTTAGTCTTGATTTTATGTATAGTAGTCCTTGTCTGTGCAGAAACAACAGCTTGAATGTGTGTTGGAGACAATGTCACAATTTATCATTGGAGTTGATTTAAAAATAATGACAAAGTCACAGTGACAGGAGCTGCTGTTATGATTGTGTTGTATAATGTATTGTATAATTCAGCTCTGCAAGAAGGATGGTTAGTATGGGCTTGACTAAACAAATGCATGCATATTGTCGTTCAGTCCATTTTTAATACAACTTTGAACTCTTTAGTCAGAATTTGTTCTGTGAAATGATAACTGAACTCCTGATGAAGTATAAAAACGACCTTTTTGTGAAATCCTTTCCTTTCCAGACTCTTCAGAGGTTCTAGGCAGCAGTGGAAGATTTACCCAAACAGCATGAAGGTAAGTCACTGCTCCACTCTTATTATTCTGCTCTTTAGACTTGCACATGTACATTTAAAAACATCACAAAAGACCCTAAACTATTATAAAAAAGGATCAAAACCCATGTGTAAAAGCCCTTGACATATAGCTTTCAAAAAAGGATATGGTCGATAAATGCGGCATTATAATGTCGAGCAAATGGAATAAGAAATTCCCTCGACATGACATGAAAATTCACCTTGTGGCAGCCGGCACAGTGCGCCCCACGTCAGCAGCGAGACAGGCCGACTGGATCTGACAGGTAAAAAGGGGAGATGATGGTTAGAAGGTGCTATTGTTTCATGCCACTTTCTTGACCTGTCAGGTCCCAGTGCAGAGGCCTGGATCGAGGACCTCCTTGTCACATGCAAACAGTCTTAAAAGGCCGTTATCCAGACTACAGTGATTGCTCCTGTTTAATTGATTTGCTTTGCACTGAGGCCTGTCACATTAATAATGGTTAAGTACAGCCCCAGTGTGTCACCCAGAGTGGTGCGTCTATCGGGAAATTAACAGCCTTAACTAACTGCTGTCTGTGAAGCAAGAACTGTGTGATCATATGAGATGTAGCCGTTTCATGCTTAGGCTGGAACTATGGTATTTATACAAATGCATATATAACTGCTCTCTGTTGATGTGCCGCAGCTGTACATTTTCTTTTTTTCCCCATATATATTTTTAAAACCTGCCACAGTTTGACCTCTTCATCTAAGTAGCTGTGTATATGGCTATATTATATCTCCGTCTCATTATGAACTACCATCCAGAGTAAAACAGAGAGCTATGCTGACAAGTAAATGGTGTTGAGTGAATAAGACTCAGATTACGCTTTCCACCACTTCACAGGAGCCTTTGACAGGTTGCAGTAGACATTAAGTCTCTCTGATATTTCCATGACTGACTGACAGGTTGAAATTGCTCCCATCACCTTGATAGCATGGTAATGCACCTTGCATGTGGACTGTCTTTAAAGTGCAGGAGGAAATTAGACTCCAAGTTGAGAGTTGCCTTTCAACCAAATATGACAAGAAAATAGACTGCTTTTCTTCTGTGCCCAGAGAGGGGAAAAAAGGCCCCACAGAAGCTGGCACAGAATAAGAGGTTATAGGCGAAAGTGTCAGGAAGTATTACAGATATTATGTGTTTAAGACAGGACATTTCAGACACTTAGAAGTCATACCCATTCCCCTTGACTACACCCAAGATATTCCCCCCCCCCCCATCTGTGTCAAACGTTGACTTCATTTGCAAGAGCTCAACTCTCTGGGCTGACATGAAGAACTTCCACTATCTCGTCGGAAGTCAGACGACGGGAGCGCAGCATGACGGAGAGAGTTAGAAAAGTTGAGGTGCAGCCGAGATCACGGCGGTGAAGGGTCTTTTTCACGTTGTCTCCTCAATTAGTTAAAGCTGGTCAGGAGTAGGAAGTAAAGCCTATGGAGATTATATGCTGTCGTCCACTTGCCATCAGGTAGGTGAGGATCCTGGTGGGTTGTAGTCATGCTGTAGAGAAGAGTTATCTTCACCTGCCCTCCCTATTTGCACTGGAACCAATGGCTCAATTCGACCTGACAGCTGCCATATTACTGGTTCAGAACTTTGTGGAAACTTCAAGAAGCTCCTGTAAGAGCTTACTGTACTGTATCTACTTGTCTAGTATCTTTAGGAGAAAAGGGAGTGCAGTCATTTTTGCTTTTGATTGATCAAAGTTTGGCATATTACTTTTGTTTATTTTATTTAGTTTATTTTGATTACCATTAGGGCTTAATAGAATGATTATTTTCGTTACTGCAAAATCTGATTCTTGTTTTTTGATTCATCGACAAATCCTTTTTCAGAAAATGGTGACCGATGCCCACATGAATTCATAGAGCCCAAAGTGCTTGTTTTGTCTGACCAACAGTTCCAAACCCCCAAATATTTAGTTTACAAGGATGTTAAATGGAAAAAAGCATTTTTTGCTTAAGAAATTGTCGATTATCAAAATTGTTGTTAATAAAGCGTCCATCCATCCACTAATCCAACTAATTATGCAATCTCAAATGAGTTCAAATTACGCCACACACAGCACATTTGTTTTTGTAGCAGTCAGTGTAAAATCAACATTCTCCATACTGACACGCATGCAACACTAGATGCTGATCCCTCATATTTACTTGTCTAGATTTAATTTATGGAGCCTAAGCCGGGGTGAAAATGTACAGGTACCGTGTTATGGCACTGGAAGCACTGTGCAGGTCGGGATGAATGTCTGTGATGGGCAGATTATTCAGACTAAAGTAGGCCTAAAGAATGATCTTGTCACATTTCACAGGCAGGATTAGAGATACGCAGGAGGAGCGCTTCAGTCAAGAATTAGCGTCATGTGCTCGGCTGGAGACGAGCATGCAAGGTATTCGCCAAGACAGGCTTGGACACTTACTGCTCCATTTGTCTACTTAGTGATCAAATACCGAGGTTGATAGTTATTTCTCTGTCGTTTGTGGTTTATGTGAAATGTGTTTATCTGTGTGTGTTGCCACGTTGTAAAATTGTGGGCATTTCAGAGATCAGAACACCCTGTGGACATCCAGAACCGGATGTGCTTTTTTTATAAATTCACCACAGGCAATTATACGTATAAATTTACAATATAGCATTAGATACAACACATGATGCCATCTTCATGTTTAGCCCATAGCAGCACCTACTATATTTGTGGCTTTGCATTTAAATGGAAATACATGAGTGTCTTCAGGCTATCAGAATGAGCTATTACCACGATGATTGAAGAGTGAGGGAGCGCGTGAGCTAAAAGACAAAGTAGAAGAGGCCTGACAAATGAAATCAAACTTCATAAGACCTGCCAGTGGTGTCAGTTGTTATCCATATCTCAAGCGCATTATGGTACTGCAACGCAGCGTACTGCCTTCTCATCTGTCGTCTCAAATTCATCACATTCTCGACTGTTTCTTTTAAGTCACAAGTGTCAGTGTGAAGAGGAGTCTTAATTGACAACTGAGTGGCACAGACGTGGACCGCTGCCTTTATTTTGGTGCCAAGAAGGGTTGTGTTGTTTTGATGAGCTATTATTGGCAGAAGCCAGTAGCAGATAGCAGTCGGCCTGGAAATGGGAAGTGACATCAGACAGAGAGGAGCTTGTCATTGTCTTCAGGCGAGTTCAATCTCGCTGTAAGTTAGGAACAGCCTGTTGAAATGTCACTCAGCAGATTTTCTTATCTTTTGAGAAGAGAAATTTGGGTTGATTTGGTGAAACTTTAACTGAAATTATGTAGACATTTGCTGTCTGGATTTTGAATAGCTAAAACAAATTGGCATGGTTTCAAAGAAGAGTTTATTCTAGTAAATGAGATTTATTATGTCGAACATAGAAGCTATCGTGAGCCTCCAGCCTTGATGTGCTGCACATTTAAGATCTGTAGCCCCAAATTTGCTGCAGTGTTACTCAACATATTATTTTTTTTGTCAAAATTTGCTGGAAGTCTGACTTTCTTTTTCATAGAATTTGGAAAAAGGAAACCTAATTAAAGGGTTGATTTTTTCCAAAAAGAATAATAAAAAAACAAACCCCAACATATTTTCTAACCTTAAGCGGTACCTAGTCATACATATAGTTTTGATTCAATGCTTTGAAGTATCCATCTCTGAGATCTCTTCTAGAATTTTATTTGAAAAAATGGAACGGTGAAAAAAGGGGCTATTTCATCAGATGGTGAACATGGAAAACATTATACCTGCTTAGCATCAGCATGTTAGCGTGCTAATGCTTGGCATTTACTGTAGCTTAAAGCACTGCTTAGTACAATCTTACAGCTCTGCTAGCATTAAAGCTGTGAACGCTAAAAATGAAATTCTATTCACCTCCATTGTACTGGGGTGCAGGTAGAGACAGATATCTCCAAAATAAAAACCGAAACTATCTGCATGGCTAGATACCACCAGAGCTGTGGCTAAAGTAATAAAACATGTTTGTGTGGAATTTAGGTGAACTGTCCCTTTTTTTTAATATGATTTGAGGACTGGCTTGCACTCACCATAACAAATAATGGAAACTGTTGTTCTTGATACTGTAACCAGCACTCTGAGCACATCTGGCATTTATAACCAGCTCACAGTAAATCAATGAGGCGCCTGTAACATGTAGCTCAATAGAAGCACTTCTTAATCACAATGTTCCCCTCTAATATTCACTCAGTTGGAGTACAGTGTAAATAAATAGCTCTCAGTGCATTGCATCTTACTGTACATTGATCACTAGCACGAGGCCCCAGGCAACAATGCACGAAAGAAAAATTGCTTCCTTATTTTCACTCATCCGAGGCTCCGTGCAGCCCTTAATAGACAGAATCAGAATGTCTGCAGTGGTGTTGCAGGCTTTATGAGACCATTACCGCTTTTTATTGTGTATCCCTGGACTAATGGCTTTCTATAGTCCCTCTGATATACGGCCTGTCAGCTTTGTGGCTGTCCATTAGAACGGGAGGTTGACGTGAAGCCAGTGGTGCTCACTGTTAAAAATAAGGAAGTCATGTCTCACACATAGACGCCAGGCTCCTAAAACCTCGGTTTCAAAACACATTCATGGCTGCTTGTTTTCCAGACTGTTTTTGTCTTTTCATACTTCATGGGCAGTTATATTAAGTCATTTACTGCAGACGAATATTGCACTGTTTCTAGGTGACATAAATGACACATGTCTACAGTAGGTAGTAGGAAGTCTGTCAAATCCATCAACATTTGGAATCATCTGCATTAAACTGTGTTTTTATGGGTGCTTTATTATAGTACATAAACTGTGGTCCTAGCACTTAAACATGTCATTAAATATTAGTTTGTCATTATGATTTTATTTTCCACTTTGATTTTGTAATGTTTTATAGGTTGGGTGGTATCCTTTTAGTAAAGTAGTGTATGAGTCACTCACACATAGATTATTTTGGTGGTTTTGGCCATCTTTTCTACCGGTAATCATAACATTGTACTCCCCAAAGTAATAAGATCTGGGAACATGGTGACCTCACTAAAAAGAAGTCATGCACAGCAAGAAACACGAGTGGCCAGACAATCATACAGATTTTATTTCATTTTTTAAAATATATTTGGGGGGGATTTTTCCCTTTTTATTAGACCGAGGAAAGCGAGAGATGGGGGATGACATGCAGCAAAGTTCCCTGGCAAGCCATGTTGTGATTACATGGTCAGCATCTAAAACCCCAAGCCCACCAGGATTGCCCATGACCAGATTTTAAACAAACCCTGCGGTTAGCCAAACTCGTGTAAAAGAAAAAACAAATGCGAACAGTACATTTTGAACCAAACTGACTGTTGCAAACATCATCCCATTTTACAGCCCGACTTCCTGTTTCAGCTCTGACCTATCAGACTTACAGTAGTGCAAAGAGGAATAATTACAAACAATTTGGTTGCATTTACTTTTGGTTTTTCATCTAAATGAAGTGGTTTAGATAATCTGAATAAACTGTTTGTCTGACTGTTGACGTTTCTTGCCCTGTCTGACTTCTTTTTAGCGATTGGGCCCGTTCCCAATTCTTTGCAATTACTTTGGTCATAACCTGATAGAGATGATGGCCAAAACAACGAAAATAGGACTTAAGAGACCAACGTTGTATTAATACTTATGCTCTTTTACCTGCCATAGCACAGGTGTAACCCATTAACCAGGGCTGCATTCCATATAGGTGTTCAAGTTCGAGGGTGCTGCTATTATACATGCTGGAATGGAGCCTTTATTATTGTTATTAATTACACAATTTCATTAGTTATACCTGTGCTTTCCCTGCTATGACAACTCAAAATGTCTCCTGTGAAAAAGGCCTATTTGAATTACATCAGTCTTTGAAAATCTAATCAAGTCAGACTAGACTTGGATGATGATGATAAGTTCAGACAATTCAGGGGCCTTTCCAAAAATCAAAAACCAAGATGTTCAGAGATGAAAATCAGAAATTTACCTGCGTGTGTTACCGTTGCCTGCCAGGATGAGCACATGAGACAAACAGGGAGGAATGTTTAATTTAAAGCGGATCCTAACTGGATCACTATACAAGAAAGCCACCTCAGACTTTTATCTCTGCTGGCTCTTGTATGACCTTTCATACTGCATTTTTTTTTTTTTATGTACAGCTGGACTAACTTTAAAGCCTGCTGAGTCACCGAACAGTCATCTTACCTGAGATAATCTGTCCTGAATCTTCCATAAACCTCACTTTATTAGCTCATACACAAGGATCATCCACGTGGAATTAGAGCAAAAATGTTTTACCCGTGACAGTCTAACTTCCTTAGATGTTCTGAGAGGAAATCACATCGTACAAAACACGCTCTGCAGTTGCTGTATGTGATACATAACTAGCGAAATTTACTCTGAAAACCAAAGATACCTCGTGAATATTTCGCTGTCTTTCCCTACTTGTTCTTGGTGCCTCAGAGCCACAGGCGGGGGTTAGGCAGGTGATCCCTGATGGGGGGTGGAGCTGGTCCTGCTTCACATAAAATCAATTCTGGCCTTTGGTGTTGGCAAGCCAGCAGGGTTGGGGGCGAGGAGGGGGAACACATGTCTGACACCTCCTGACTTTTTCATGAGGTAGTGTTTGAAGTTTTAAACCCCCACAGAGGATTCTTGGGGCGATGAATATAAAGGGGGTGCAGCTTAAAGCTCAGGCATATTATCATCAATGAAGACCCTTACCCAGTTTGATGAGGGAAGTCAAATGATTCGATTTTGATGTACCTCAGCAAGGAATTTTAAGCTTCAAAAGCTAATTTATTTGAACACCACCATAATGGTTCTTCAATAATGGCATGTGTTTTCTTTTATGATGGACGTCCTTTCATTATAAGCTGCTCTTAAGTCGCCCTTGTCTCAAGTGGTTCTGTTCACTCTGTTCACGCGCTGTGGTGGGCACAAAGAAGAGGAGCATGACCTCAAAGCATCTTTTGTTGCAGAGGCAGTGGAGGGTGGTGGCTGTGATTCATGTGATGGGGTGAGGAGGTGTGGTAGGTACTGAGCAGGGTGGGCTGACAATGACAATTGTGAGTTCTGCAGTCCTGGTGGTCCTGTCTTTCAGTTGTTCTTGTAATAACTCTATTCTGCCATTCTCTTTCAAAGGTTTGCTAGTAATGTGTTCATCTTCAACACTCTGAGTGTTTGGCATTTGTTTGTGTAATTGAAGTCTTGGTAGATATTGCCACCTCTGCCAAGGAGTAAATGTTTTCAGTGGAGGTTGTTTGTTTTTTTCCAACAATATCTTAAAAATACAGTTTGAACAGATTTCTATGAAATTCAGTGTTAAGTTAGGCCATACAGTAGGCTAAGATTTTAACAGTTAATAGATCACAAAAGATAATGAGCCAAAATTGAATGTGTAAGTCTGGTGATGTTTCTTTCCTGTTTGTCAACAAATCCCATGAAATGACCAAATCCAACAATGAGTTGATCCAACTAACAAGTATTGTCTGTGTATCTAAAGCCTAATTGTTGTCCAAAACCTATTAAATACACATCCAAGCTCTTGCACTGGGTGTCATGTTTCTTCATAATCAAAAACATAAGCACTGTAGTTTATATTAAGTCTATTCCACATATACCATCCTACACTGTAAATACTCACTAGGGCACCAAATGTGTTTAATCTGAGGTTGAAAATAGTCCCAATAATCCACAGTTGATGAGTGAATAAATGTTTTTTTTTTTCTTTTCATATTAATTGGTTTCAGATATCTTGTATGTGTGACCTGTTTAACATAAATGGGCACAATGACTCCTTGTGCAATTGCAACCAAATGTAGATAACACCTAAATATAAAGTATATAAAAATACATTAAGTACATATGAAATATTGTGCAAAATGTGATGATTTTTCACCAACGTATAAGGTGAGGCTGAAAAAAGTAAATTTAAAAGTCCAAATTTTAAATTTGCTAATGGTCCAAATCACATGCAAGTTTTCACACTTCTTCCTTGTAAAAATGAATAATATTCCCAGACAGTACGAGTTCTTCCAGAATCATGGGTGTCACCAGCAAATCAGCATGAATTTCTGTCACTGTGGTTTGATGCAGTTCTATATCCAGATGCAAATTAAACATTTTTAAACATTTTATATGATTAAAAACAATATAGATTTGTGCACCCTCTTTGTGCTTTCTAGTTTTTGCTTTAGGTGTTTTTTTTCCCCAACCTCACAGTTACTGACACACATTACATTGAACAGTGCTCCAAATCCAAAGAAGTGTCATTTGCTGACTTCCTCTAACAGATGCTGGTTCTCGTCTCAGGGAAGTGCAATGTCCTGGATCTAGTGGCACTGCCATATAACGGCTGTATAAATAGATTCCTATGACAGAGCCATTCATCTCCAGCCATGAACACATCAACATTAAAAGACAGCTCACCGAGACCTCTGCGCTTGTTAGGGCAAGATCAGCAGTCCAGATGCCCAAGATGTAAACTCGTGAAGGGAAGATTAATTTCTCTGTCATCCCTGCCTTTGACAGTAGGTATAAATCTGATTTAGCTGTTGAGCAGGGGCCATGAAGAAGGGCAGTTGGACATTAAGATTTCAAAGGAGTGATATCAAGAGGACTAACTCGTGACTCATGGCCTGCCACAAACGAGTCAAAAGTTCTTGTGGGATGTGCCGTGTGTGATGTTTTGCAACTTTGGGGGGTGGGGGGGGGTGGGGGGCTACTGCTCGTCCCTTCTTCTTGTGTTATTTTCAAAATGGCGGCAATCATGTGAGGCGCCTCGGACAAAAAGCGGGCACAGGGTGTCAAAGGAGCTATTTACTGGTAGATGGATGGGAACAGGCGATACGAGATGGTCACATCCTGTGACCATCTGCACAGGAGTCATGCTAGTTATTCAGATCAGACACAGATGCTCGGGCATAACACGAGCCTCTATGCAGATATTTGGATGCGTGACAAAATGTTTAGTGCCACACTTCATGGAGTGTCAAGTAAATTCTGACATGCCAGCGTTTTCTACAGGTTAATTTGTGTTTTTCACCAAATAGCTGCTGTCTTTTGTCGAGGAGAACTCCCAGTATTTGTCTTTTCGTGAAATTAACTTCATCCCCTTTAGAACTTCAGATTTGTCAATGTGACCATACGGTATTTCTATTTTTGTGACATTAACTTCATCCTCTTCAGAGCCTCTAATTTTAAGCCGTCAGCAGGCTGTTTACTTCCTTTTCTTCAACTAAACCTATCAGAGGGTTAAAGAAACTCTAAAGCATTTGCTGACACTGAAATTACTCTGTTCATAAGAAACTGCTTTAAGATGCTTAAGGTGCGAATAAAATGTCATACCACATTAACCAGCTAAATGGCCTGATCACAGCGATATGTAGGTGTAGCGTGGGTGGGAGGGGGTACACATGATGATGAAGCTCTTCCTTTGAAGAGATTCTGTGTTGCTTTCACTTCGATGAAACCACACTCTTTGTGTGGTAAACAAGACTGCTTTGTGACCGGGACAAAGGTGTTTTTTTTGCGGGTCTATTGTTACTGCCCATATGTATGTCAACTGGAAGGAGACTGAATACACTAAGTCCTATTTACTTACATCGCTGTATAATGTAGTCTGTTGCAAAGTGTATATTTACTCACTGTACTTAAGTACAGTTTTGAGGTACAGTAGGCCCACTTGTACTCCACTTGAGCATTTCCATGTCACACTACTTTATACTTATAGTACTCCACTACATTTCACAGAGATTATTGTACTTTTTACTTAAGATTTGACTCTTATTTGGCAATACACAAACGTCCGTGTGTGTGTGTGTGTGTGTGTGTGTGTGTGTGTGTGTGTGAATGATAATGGTAAATGCTAAAACTTCGCATAACAGTAGCACAGGTATAGAATAGTCAGCAAATCGATTTAGTAATGTCAGTTACTAACTATTAGCTAGCATTAGCCATCATGGTCATATCAGACCAAATGAGTCTGTCGCTGCAAAAGCCCTGATAGTAATTAATATAGCAAAAGTGAGTATTATTGCTTCTGAATTCAAATTTAAATTTTTTTTAAGTGGAAGATTGTGTTATTTGGTCTTTCAGTTAAAAGGAACTGTAAGCGACATTCACTAACACTAAACGTCGCACTACAGCACCAGCATCTCAGACCAAAACAAATGGGTGCTATGATGCACCAGACTCCATTGAGGCTGTATAAAGAAAGCACAGAGAGGCTCGTATAACAACACAGGCAGAGGGAGTGTGATGTCATCCTCTGCTCAGGATGCCATTACTCCACTTTATCTTTATGTATCAAATAGTTGTTTGCTGTTTATATTAATGTTTAGAATCTCATTTACAGAACCTTTTTTAAGGAAAACTCTATATGCACTATGGTACTTGTAACTGTGTATTTTTACATTGTGGTACTGCTACTTTTACTTAAGCAAATGCTGTGACTACTCAATAAACCACTGGCCTGCTGTTTAAAATCACAACTCATTATTACTGTAAATACTGTAATAAAGTACATTTCAGTGGTCTTCTCTCCCTTGTAAATTCCTATACATTCCAGTACAAAGTAAGTCATAACGTACTGCTGACTTTAGTGAACCTAATTACATTAATGATGGCATCAATTACTCCACTGGTGTGGTTTGGCCACTGGGGTGCATTTTTCCCAGAGCTGTGGCACGGAGGACAGTGGGAATTTTGACATGTCAAAGCATCCAGGGCCAGAAGTAGGATTAATGGCCGCCTGCCTCCATCCAAGGTCCTTCCACAGTAATTGCAAGCAGAATCTGACTCTATGATCTCAGCAGAAGTATGCAACATGCCAAAATAGCCTTCGTTTGACAGATTGCTTTCCTGCGGTAATAACTTAAGCACGTTCATTCTCTCAAATTAGGCACTGCATGCCTCCCACACCACAAAACAGGAGCAATGACTTATTTCTACCTTCTCTGAATATATATCTCGGTATATATTTCCCTGCTTTGACAGATCTGAGTTAAAATCAGATTTTAGTTTGTTGGCCGTATCACTTCACCTGCACTTGACAAGTGTTGGGAAATGAAATGTTTTAAATAAAAGATGTAATATTCATCTCTTCCAGCTTTGCAGTGTAGAGCTAATGAAATGCTTTTGGAGACTCACGCTACAGACGTCTTCAGAGCAGTTTCACTGTTTTAGCCTCTCTGCTATGTTAGCCTACAGGCCTGTGCAGGAGTAAATCCCACTGTGGTTCTCTCTCTCATTCTCTCAGTTGATAGTTTGTGTCCAGCCTCGGGACAGAGGGACTCTTATGTGCTGCTCTGTGGTGGGTTGTGTTCTCTGGAGCAGTTAAAAGCCTGGCAGCTCCACCCCATGACTGTCCAAACACAGTTGACTCTAGGCATCCACATCAAACAGAGCTCTCTGCAAAGCCCATTGGAAAGTTAACCATGGGGTGCTGAGCTTGTTTATTTATTTTCCACATATAAAAATCTCTGGCTTCAGATTTTAACATTTAAAAAAAAAAAAAAAAAAGCTAAATTCACCCATTAACATTTGTAATTGATGGGACAAAGCTGTATTTGAAGAGCAGTTTTGACACTGCACCCGGTTCTACTCAACTCTTCTGGACCAAGTCGAAAGCAAAATTCAGAGCGGGTAACAAGAAAAGACAAGTTAATGAAAGATCCTTTCAGTCTGCTCCTCAGTTGGCACTCACAACGGACATCTCGGAGCAAAATTAACTTTCCCCGCAGTATGTGTTTTTGAGCGCATGCACTGCAATCGCTAATTCATCCTGCCTTGAGATCCTTTGACATGGACGTTCATGGGTAGATGCTATGTGACAATGTAAATAAACTTTAGAGGAGCTTTGGGTCAGTGTGGAATGAAATTTATAGTTTTGGCATTTACTCTGCAGTCATCATTCATCCCCCTGTCGAGAGCAGATGCCTTGATCAGCAGAGCCTCCGTTGGCCCTCAGATGACCCGCAGCCTATCTGATCAGCTGTGGTTCAGATGCCTCAGTCTGAGATGTTCGCATTACTGTTATAACTGAAACTATTATCCCATTCTGCACTACAACAGCCTCGACACGAAGTCATCTCTTATTCCATTGCTGGCAGGAAAAGCATTTAGAGCTTTGGGGTAAACATTAAAGGGTCAGTTCACTCAAACCAACATATTCTTTAGCCCTAGTTGCATCAAGCCTTTGGTTTTTCTGTTTTGTTTTTAGGTATCCGCCATTGATAGTTTTATCGCTATCCCAATACAGTGGAGGTGAATGGAAAACAATGTTCCTGACTCTGGATAATCCAGAGATCTTACTGTGGACAGTTTTATTATTATTTATTTTTGTGTGGAAACTAGTTCCAAGGAAAAGTGTAATCAGTTAGGTCTGTGGATTATCCAAAGTTGTTTCTGGAAAGGGATGTTGCTGTTTTTTAAGATGTTTGAGCATCACAAACAAAATTTAATTCACTTCCATTGTATTGGTAGGCAGCAGAAAACTGATATCTGAAAACCTTGGCACATATAAACAAAACTATCTACATTGCTAGACAAAATATCTTTTTTTGTCATTTGGGTGAACCAACCCTTTAAATTGAAATAAAATGTCCTCACTGTAGCTCAGATTTTAACGGATTTGGCAGGTGCTCTAAACTCTACAGGGTATGTGCACTATGTAATAGAATGTACAGCCCTGTAAAAGCCAAATCAAAGTCTAATAATGGGAAGGTGGCCTTCAAGCAATTATTTTAAATTGCTCCATTAAAGGCAGTAATCACAACTGTCACGTTAGCATTTGGACATAACAGCTCACTTCTGGCGGTTCGAGTTCATGTGGGTGTAACTGCAGTGTTATAAACATGTAGGTCTACGTAACCTCATGAAACAAATGATTTTGTTTGCTGACTGCTTGCCATAACACATAAGTGACTGACAACAAAAAAGCTAGACATTTTCTCACTTCAACTGAGAGAACAAAACCCCTCGCTGTTTTTTCTCCTTTTAACAGGTGAGTGCTCCAGCTATTAATTTGTGTAGGGCCACCTACTTTAATTGGTCTTAATCTGGAGTGAGTGGCTTTGATCTCTCTGACAGTTTGACTGCATTAGCACGAGTGTGCAGGCTAATCCTTTGCATAGCTTGTTCTTTTGGCGCAGTCAGAGGCCTGTCCAGCGATAATATGTCAGCTGAGGGATAAGCCTTCATCAAACAACCAGGTCTAAGCTTCTGGAAAATGGGGGTTGAAGGGCCACCATCATGCTGTGCTTTAAACAAAGATAGAGTCGTAAACCAGCTCTGGCTTGGAGTTTGTAACCCTTAGATCAAACCTAAAGAGGGACATTTTCAAGGTTTGTGTCCTTTATGCAAACTTGTTGTTGTGTTTCAGTCCTGTGACCGGCCACTTCTTGCTTCATGATAAACACTACACCATTACATGGTCCTCTAACCTCGAGCGAGTCCTGGGTGTTACAATGAATTCTTTATATCCATCATCCCACCTCTGCTCATGCACACACTGCATGCATGATCCACATGTCCAAACAGTGGCTTTATCTGTGCTGTGTCATCTTATTAGGAAGTAACAAGCGTATGAAGTGTTTGTCCTGAACTCGGGTTGAACTCTCATGAATTATGATAACTATCTCCCAGTCAACAATATCTGCTTTCAGGAAAGGAATAAAGAGAGAGTTTTTGAAATGGAAAAAATAGCAGCTCTTGTGCTTCCCTAGTGATTATATCACACATCATGGTGATTTACTTATCACGACTGGCATATCTTGACTTCAGTGGATCTTTTGTTTTTGGGTTCTGTGATGGAGGAATGTTAGCTTTCTTGGGTTGCATGTAAAAAAAGGCCAAATATATAAGTTAGAAAGGACAGGACAGTTAGAAAGCAAATGGGTTTAGAAAGGATATTATTGTCATAAATGAATATAGGAATCATTGATTTCTTCTACTTCGTTCCACTTTTACTGCCATTTTAAAGTTTGTTGTTTTTAAGTGTTTTGGAGAGCACTGACATTTATTGGATCTGTTTCTTGTTGTCTGAGAATGTGTTGTTTGGGCCTTAGTAAAGTAAAGAAAGCAATGACAATTTTGATTCAGAACTGCTTTTCTCAGTTCTTTGGTATTACTTTCATATTACGTTTTATTTTCAAGCCTTTGAGCTGAGTCAAAAGTGTGTTTTTGAAAATATGTTATTTCAAAATATATATCATCTGAGCTATGAGCTTAGCCACGCGCTATGAATATATACATATATACATATATATATATATATATATGTGTATATACACAGCAATGCCTGTTTATCTTAATTGAAGGCAACCTTTAGACGCTATGTTTGTTCGTTCATGGTGCCCCCTTTGCCTTATTGAGTCAAAATACATCTGAAGAAGGAATAAGTAGCTTCCCATACACACATTAACTTATAATATTTCACATCAGGAAAGTCACTGCTCTCGGCCAGATTTTCCTGCACACAACCTCGATTTGACAAATGAGCTGTAACGGGTTAATGAGGGAGCTTAAGAGGTGCTGGAAGGTGGATTATTTTACCTTTGGACAAAGCCAGGCTAGCTATTTCCCTTCTGCTACCAGTCTTTATGCTAAGCTAAGCTAATCAGCTGCTGGCTTTAGCTTTGTATTTAACATACAAATGTGAAAGTGGTATCAATCTTCTCCTCTAAATCTCTGCAAGAACGCAAATAAGCGTATTTCCGAAAATAACAAACTGTTCCTTTAATTTTTAATGAGGCTTGTTTCGAGACCCAAAGACCCACATTTGTATTGTCAAACAAATTCTGTATATGTTGTATTTTATTGTATTAAATGTGTAAGCGTCCCTATCTAAATCTTCTCAGCTCGCTGCCTGGACACACTGGAGGCCACCTGTAACTGGTCATCTGGTTTCATTTGTATTTGGGGCCGTTCGGCCAATCTGTCATCCATCAGAAAATAGCAAAAATATTCGGTACACCAGGGAAACATTGGAAGGTGACTCACCAGTCATGGGCACAAGGTAAAGATTAATCAAATGTTATGTGTATTATCACCAGCTGGCAGCACCAGCCTCTAAGCCTTTGAGTGAGTAAGTCCACAGAGAGGCCCGTGGCACAGCTGAGTTTGTCTTGTAAAAGTGCAGCTGTCCAAGACATGACAGCTACAGCATTAGCAGGGCCATTAAGAGGTGTAGAACATTTCCAGGGAAACCATTTGAAAAATGACAACCCGCGGCACCGCTAAGATATTAATTATACGCTGAACCCATGGAAAAAAAGCCAAAACAGTTAATAAGACAAAAGACACCTTGTTTCCTCACAAGATGCCTTGTTTGTGCATCAAGCATTTAATAAGCAATAAACAGAAGAAGGAAAGGGGGGGGGAAACTAAATTCAAATTATTGCTAGTAGCAAACAGTTTTGAAACACGGATGGCCGGAGTAATGACTAATTACCCATCAGCTCATTTTCCAAAATAAGTCAGTGTGAGAATTAGAAATGATTCACACAAGGTGAACAGCTTTAAAGCAGTGTTTAAAAAACAAAACAAAAAAACTATTTGCTCTTAGGAAGAACAAGCTGATGCAAAATGAATTTCTCCTGGGAGTGCTTCAGTGCAGAAATTCAAACTCACTGTAATGTTTGATAATGTTTTGCTAGACTACAAAATCCCCAGAATGAATTGCAGGAAAAAGCACAATTTTTAAACTAGCTTTGAACATTGCTTTGTCTAATGGAACCATTGCTGCTCTGTGTAAGAAAATCGCCGTTTCACTGCAAGGTCCTAACGAGTTGATTTTGGGTTTGACTTCTTACATTTTAAAACTGGAATCACGCTGTTAATAAATTCAACAGATCCCAGGGAAAACATCACCCATTAACAGTCACATGCTTGTCAGGTATAACTAATAAAAAGGGTTGCTCAGGTGGGCAGGTTGTAAAGTCATTTGGTCATAACGCTCATAAAGCATCTCGTTGAAGCATGAAGCAGAAGCGTAGAGGTAGAGGAAGCTTGTTTTGACCCTGCAGGGGGGGTGTACAGGATATGGACACAGTGTTCCCATCATAGAATAAAGATTAAAACTTTTTAAATATGCGATATTTTCATCCCTTTATGCAGAAAGCAGTCTAATGAATAAATCTGACCGTAGTGTTAATTGGGGATTAATTTGCCATGTTTTCAGTAAGTTGAAGGCATTAACAAGGATCCAACAAGGTGCCTCCTAATTAAAACCTCAAGTCCCTGAGAGTGTTATAATTCCCATAAGAATAGTCCATTAATTGGTCATAACTAAAGCCTGTGTAGAGTTGATTACAGCTATGGTGGTGAGCCTGGTCAGAGTAGTTTAAACTCTAAAACTACTGCATATATAGGAGCTATTTCCTGTCCTTTCTCAAGGGAAAGAGAGGAACTGATGATGGCCACATAATGTCTATTCACGGAGCCTCATAAATAAAGAGCTGCCCCTGAGTGCAAACTGTTTATTATAGCCGCCTGAACCTCTGTGCCAGCCCTTGGAGTTACTTATGCAGATAAGTGCAGCACCATTCATCATCACTTTCATTCATAAACAGCCAATAACTCATCTCTCTCCATATGGAAGATTAGACCTTGGAAATGTGACTTAAGCACAGGAAGTATTCAGTTCATGAAAAATGAGTGATCACACACAGCCATCTCCCCTATACTCATTATATCTTATTCTACATGTCATTTCCCTGCTCAGCTATCATCTACGAGGCCCATAAAGAATTGTACGAGAAGCTTCCTGGTGGTATGCTGACTGAGAGCAGATGAGGTGTTGTTTTTTTTTTGTCTTACTGTGGTGTGCTGGTTTGCAGAGAAGAGGCCACAGAGGTGCATAGACTGATGAGAAGGGATGATATATGTAGCGCCTGTGTCCCAGCTCTCCTCTGGCCCATTGTCATTAATCACGGCCATTAGACTCCCCCTCCACCGCCGCTCGCCTTGTCTGCGCCCAGCCATCACAGCCTCCCTTTTGTCTCATATCCATAAAGGGAAAGGCCGTATACTTTCACCTCGCCTCCCACTGCAGAGATATAGGGATGCTAAAAAGGGTGCTAGCATGTGTTCTGGGGAATTAAGTTATAATTTATCTCATTATAGCATGGAAGGTGTTTTGTTATACTACAGCAGAGGTGTTTAATTCTAAAGTTTATCCCTCCGCAGCCTTCTTTTTCCATACTCATCCACAACTATGGTGTTATTTACTATTTTATCTTAGAAGTAAGTTGAATTGTTTTTAACCTAAGCACTGACATTATTATCCTGTTGTCTCTCTGAGCTAATCAGCAGTCAGTTGCTCTCCTCTCATCAGCCCAGTCTTCACATCGTTAAGTCTCCCCCCATCCTCCATGTCATCAAACCCAAGAGGTCTGATATAATATGTGTGAACTGAAATGTGAAAGCAATTCATATCACTTTCCAAGGGCTTTGAATGTTTGATTTGCATAACTAGAGAAAATGATATTAGATGGGCATATTGATTTAATTTCATCCTAGAGCGCTGTTAATTATGGTATCATAAAAGTGTCATCTCTTTATTATCGGGTTCAGAATGGGGGATGATGGCTGGTGTTGGCGAAGTACTCGCACTACTACGGCAAGGCTATCATCATGATATTGTTTAGCATAATTTTACATTATGAGGCTGGGTCACGATACCCCAGAGATAGAGCTTTTTTTTATTATTATCCCGCGATCAAACTTCTTTGACTTTAAAGGATTAGCTGTATCTATTCTTACTTTGTTCTTTGATATTGCATGAATACGTCTTCTGAATGATCTGTTCTGAATGTTTTACATCTGCTTCACTTTGCCTGCACCCCATCTCTGTATGCTGGCGTCTTGATCTATATTCCAGTTTTAACAGTATAACACGTTTAACCTCATCATGACCAGAAACCGAGCATGTTCTTCCTTTCAAGTTGATGAGTAACCTGTCTTGTGTGTGGCACTTGTGTGTATATTCATATAATAAATTCTGCAATCTGTGTGGGATTCTATGGGCTTATGGGATACCTTTCCCTGTACAGCTATGCATGCACATCCTGTACACCCAGTAATGGTTACTGGGAAGATGCTGAACAAATGAAGTATCCCCTCCTCTGCTTCCAGCTGAATTCAGATCTTTACAAATGGATTCCCTCAGTGCAATTTGTCTAAATGAACAGTGATCATTATTCTAGATCTACCCCATCCTTAATGCTAGAGCACTATTGAGCAGATATCTCTTTAAACACAGCAAATAGGTGGTCTGGGCTAAGGGAAGGCTGAGTGCATTCATTACTTCTCTTCCCTTCAGGAACACAAAGCAGTGCATAATGTGCAATCTGATAAGTGTACTCTTGCGTGCGCCAGAGCCCCCCCTACTTCATCGGCCTATACATCACTGGCCCGGCTCAGCTGTGGTTTGCGAGAGGAGAACTCTGGGATTGGTGTGGCTGAAGTTGATGAATAGGCCTGCGAGGGTGAGAAACTCCAGGGCCAAGCTGTAGGTCCATCCCCATGGCATGTGATGCTGATTGGCTTTGTCCTGTGCGGCCGCTCTGGAGAAGCGGACATTAAGATTAAGCGATGCTGTCGTGTCGGGGAGCAGTGCACTGCATCATCCTGGGGAAGAGACAGCTGCAGTGGTTAATCCTTCATCACCAGGGGAGCTCTGCCAGAGCAGAGATATACAGCCAAAGATAACCCTCCATAACTTCTGCTAAAGATCAGAAACTTTGAGTTCGCATCCATCTGTCCTCAATCCTCACTTAAAAATGAGAAATGAACAGCGGCGCTGCTGCAGACAGTGGAAAACAAATGGAGCAAATAACATCAAGATGAGGTGAATGTTTTAGTGAGAGGTAATCCCTCTCTAACTAACAGCGAGTAAAAAACGCTCGTTGTGTAGCACATACTGTAGCTCCTGTGAGTGGAGGGAGAAGAAACAAGGGCAAACAAACAGAAACCCACTTACACAGCTTCTGCAATCACTCTCGTGTCAGTGGCTAACGGACAGAAGTGTACTTTATCACACATTCGTGGTTGTGGGAATTCCCAGTAGATAGAAAATCTAGTTTAAACGGGGAAAAAAAAGCCACTCAGAGCAGAGCTAAAGTTGTCTGTATTTATGTGTCTGCATGTGGCGTCAGCATATTTTCGATTGCTGGGTTTGCATGTTTGTTGTTGGTTTGATGTAGCTGTCATGATGTGATGGATGAACATCATCATGTAAAGAGTAAAAGGAGAGGTCTGAGCTGCAAGAGAAAGCCGACATGTTATATTGCCCAGGATGGCCTGAAAAAGACATTACAGCAGGATCAGTCTCTTTCTATCTGCTTCACCCTCTCTGCAGCCCAAAGCCAGCCTGCTTGAACTTTACCTTTTACATTTTCATACCACTTGTGCTCTCACTTTTCTGAATATGGTAATTTCCTCAAGAAAGCCTCTCCGAGATCCTGTGGGATGATATATTTGGTATGGCGGAGGCATACCTGCAGAGAGCACTTGTGACAGTGACATATTAGTTACGGTGTCTCTTGGAATCTGATAACTTCAAATTTGCCACCTTGTTAAGTTTTGATTTATGTGATACCATTTCACTAAAGTAATTGGCCTGGCCTGTTGTAGAAAATAATCAGCCCCTCCGCAGAACAAATGCTGGGCCATGCTAATGAGACAGCCCGAGTGCTGAACTGATGCTGCCAACTGACAGTTATTAATGATTGTTATGATATACAGAAGAGTCGAGATTGGACTGAGTTGGGTGAAAAAAAGTGACATTTAAAAAATATGGCATATTGGGAAGTACTAATAAAGTAATATACTGCTAGGAAAACAATCATGTGCGTTGTCAAGGCAATGTGTAATTACCCAGCAGCCATCCTAGCTGGCTGTTTGGCAGGCAGGCTGGGGGGAGAGCTGAACAACCTGGCCGGTAATGGATGGAGCTCTGCTGGCAAGGGGCTAAAATGCACTAGGCAGTGACAGAGGTGTACAGATTGATGAATTAATTGGGTATTTCTTGGGACATAAAGGGAACCGCTGCGGCATATGCTCAGCTTGTTACTTTGGAAGGTCTACTGACCCTGAAAGTGAAGCCATCCCACGCAGGGAGTTGTGGCTTTTTTAGATTGCTCTTTTTCCTGGGGGGTTGAATTGCACACACTGAAGTTCAGTCAACTGCAATTTGTTACAATTTCATAAAGGTACACTGTAAGTAGTGCTGAATAGGGCTGGGCGATAATTCAATATTATCAACTTTCATTGGAATTGTATGGTGGCGGTCTCTTATGTTCTAAACATTTCTGTTTAAGGTGAAGGGTTCAGACGAAGCTGCAAATAAAACTTACAGAATCAGTTATTAAAGTTTATGTTTCTGGAAACAGGATTCTGGTTCATTTCTTTAAATATTCGTTTGACAAAGGTCCTGCAGAGTAGGAAGTCTAAAGGTCAAGTTATGCTCGAACGGAACTAGTTCATAAAACACGTTTTCCGACCACGTTGGAGATCACAAGTGTTTATAGTAATTCCGAACAGCCAAACTCGAAGGCGGAGTAAAAACCATTTTCAGACAGTCGGGTAAAAGTTGTTCTGGATTTCATCAAATGAAGATCTGAGGAGCGAAACATCGTAAATACAGTGAGTACATGTGATCGACAGAGTGAGATTTTTTTGCTTCTTTCATATGGGATTTTCTGAATGATTATGATATTCAACTGACAAAAATCTAGTTGGCAACAATACTGACAGTCAATTGGGTCCTTTACCAGACTGAAATGCCAAACATCTGCTGGTTCCAGCTTCTCAAATGTTAGGCTGCTTTTCTGTTTTATGTCATTGTGAATGGAATTTCTTTGGGTTTTGGACAGTTGGTTGGACAATACAACCAGTTTGAAGAATTCACTTTAGGCTCCTGGAAATTGTGATGAGCATGTTTCATGATTTAGAATTATTGTTGTAAGAAAGTTGCCACCGCAATTCTGCATACGGCAAAATCAAGAAGCGTTGAGAAATTTCCCAAAGTATCAGTATCAGCACATTTCCCAGAGTAGTAGGTGAGATCTTTTTTCTTTGATGTCTCAAAATCAGGCATCAGTCAGAGAAGTAGAAATGCAGTGACCAACACATGAACAGTGGATCAAAGAGTCCCGTAAATGACATCACCCTCCTCCTGACCGGTCAAACGCTATCATCCACCCGCAGCCACTTGCGGAGGTCTGCACATAGTTGCCATTTAATCACGGTGCTGCGACACCCCTCTGTCAAACCTCTCAAACGTTGTTACTTAGCGTTCACTCCCGCTGAGTGAGAATGAAAGTTCTCACAGCTGCTTACTGTCACTGTGGTCTTACTTCAGCAAGTGCCCATTGGCTGCAATCGCTCCCCCTTGCTCATCTCCCATCAAGCCGGTGCATTAAGGCCGACTGCCGACCGCATCAGTGGGCCTCCTCGGCCCGCAGAGAGTCCCAGGCCCATCACCACGAATTAAACCAGAGGCTCTGGTAGAGGCGCTGCTTTTGGTGCCACTGAGCATTACACTGACACAAATGCTGAGGATCTTTGTCAGCTATTATTTCAATACATGAGTGCGTGGTGCCTTGTCCATCCCAGTTTCTCTGAAGCTCACACATCCTCCTGCTTGAAACAATTCCTCTTTGAAGTAAAGGAACAAGCTCTTGGATCTTGATAATTGTTAATTAACCTCATGTATTCATTTTTGTTCTTTAGGTGTTACTGTGTGTTATCTGAGAGAGGGCATAGTCCGCCAAGGCTGCAATCTTGCAAGTTTATATTAGTTTTAGTAATAGATAATAATACAGATAGTAGCCAACTTTTCGCCTGGTTTTAACCTAAACTTTTACACATCTCTTGACTTGCAAATTAGTCAATGCTTACTGGAAGATGATACATGCACCAGATTTAATTTTTATTCAAGAGAGCTCAGTTAATAAGTAATTAGTGAAACTTTTCTAAAATCCTCTAACCTACTTCATTCTCGGCCCATGGCACAACTTTGCACCAAATTCTAGTGAACTCTGCTAACTAGCATAACTAACTCGAAAACAAATGGGACTGAAAACATAACCTCCTTGGTGGAGATAATGAGCTCTGACCTTCTCTTTAATAAAAAAAATTGTTTTCATCCTCTTGGTTTCACGTTGTCTAACTACTCATGGTTTAATATTTCTGAATGTTGTGTCTTCCAGTTTGACTTTCTGTTAATCAAGTATCCAGCATATCTTTGTAGCCCCATTGTTTTGGGACGACTAAGAATTAATATACTGTGCACTACATCCCTTTCCTTGTTCTCTTCCACTGCCCTCTTCATCTCCCTCTCTCCCCTCCCTCTGCTCCATCTTTACACTTATCAGAAGAGACAGGTGAGTTAGTGCGCGCTCAACTTCAAACCGGCGTAATTGTTTTTCATACGGAATGAGAGCCGTGGACTAGACATGGATTGTAGAGGAACAACAGGGCTGATTAGCGAGGGTTAGATTTGCTTGCTGGACCATTTTGACACCTGTCTCCCCGCCTTCCCTGGAAGCTGGACCTGATCCTCTATACTGTCAGTCACACTGGTGGGCAGAGAGAGAGGAGAGTAGGCGAGATAATGGATTGAATAAGAGTGGGAGACTTTTCCCCTCTCAGTCAGGACCGTAATCACAGCTTGTCTTGAAAGCCACCATGATGGAGCTATTATACTGTACTCCTTATCTACGGCTCATATTCTGAAGACAATAAAGCTTGGGAGCAATTAAGTCCAATGACCTTTCTATTTCATTACTGTAGTCATTGATGAAATGTTATTTTTAGATTGTGCAGCGTCAGTGAGGTATAAAGTTGGTTACATTAATGCACCCTCATCATACATCACAAGCTATTTCAGTGTTTTAACAACATTAATATTAGGGTTATTTAAAAGTGTGTTGACTAGCTGTGTGCCCTTATGTTCTGGAAAACTAACGTACAATATTCAAAATATGCATCCCATCTGGCTGCATCTTGTTTACAGAACATAGTGGCAGCTTGGGGTTATTAATCATGTTTGCCTTAATTACCCCACATAGCTGCTCCATCCCCAACTCCGCATTTGACCTTTTTTCTGGATCCTTTCAAACCATTAATCATGTAAAGATCAACGACAGCCAAATAAGAGTAGATTGCATTGCATTGCCTCAGCTCCTCATGGAGGCAAACGTTCTACTTGGAAAGGAACTTATGTATAATTATCTGCAACTATGAACTATCAGCACAGCTGGTTTTCTTATTCGCCACTTTTCAGCATTTAAAAAACGTTAAGACAAGTTTCACAGTAAAAACTAAATTGTTGTCTACTGTAACAAGAAGACTTTCTTGTGCCATAAGATAAACAGAGTTGCCTTCGTATGCCTTGCTTGCTAATGTGTCTTGATTTTTCGGAAATTAACGAGCGTTGACATTTTCAGAGACAAATAGTTCTTTCTCCAAGTACTGTTCCTGGTTTCTTGCCATATGGCCTAGAGCAGAGTCACTCCTAATCTTAATCTGACAGGTAAATGAGCGTCTGTGTGTGGTCTATCTGTTGACGAGGGACAGTTTAGTCCTGTGGGCTTCAATGTCCTTGCCAGAAAGGCAATACAATTTACTGAGAAGTCTCAACCCAGGCATCTTTTCAGAGGATTTTTATTTGTCACCACCAGCCTGAAGAATGAGGTACTGCCATCATTGAACAAATCACAAAGAAACCACTCAGTATAGTGATGAGACATGCATGACGAATAGCAATTAGAAGCTTGTCTTTGTTTCAAGAAATAGATTTTGATTGGAAAAATTACATCTGATGACCTGGAAAGGTGATCTGCTGATTTGTTAACCTCTTTTGTCGATTGTTTTTCAGTGAAAGTCATGTCATTTATCATTCAAGCCAACCAAGCAGCAGCTGTAATTTGCATCACACTGTGCACTGCTGTGATAGGGAGAAGAACTCCCTTTTCCACTCCTCCTCACCTTCAGTCAGTTAAACAGATGAACTATTGCAGGACAAAGATTAAACAGTAACTGGGGGTGCCACAGCACTATGTGAATGGGGCCTGACAGACATTTTATCAGTAAACCAATTAACATGATTTATGGTCGGGGGTAACCATGAGACTTGCCCATAAATACAAAGGGCTGGCTGAGCAGCTCCTTCTAAAGCGAGATGTTATCAGACTCCTCTCGATTTCGCTTTGCTGGCATGGAGTCAGCATGCATTTGTAAATGCAGCTACTGTGCATCAAAGGCCTCCCCCTTTCCTTTGGGTCAGGAGTTCATAGACCAGCCTGAAGAGTTGAAGAGTGGGGTGTGAACGTCCGACCCCCTAAATGTAACAGGGCGAGCAGTGGAAAACCAGTTCTTATCAGGCGTCTCCCACCCAGGTGTCTGCTTCATCCCATGAGATGTAACATTGAAGTAAATGGAATTCCTGGTATTGTGTGCAAATTAATCTTAGGATTCCTCACAAGGCTAAATAAGAATGTACCATCTGATATGATTCGGGAGATGAAGATTTCAATAATTCATTAAGTCCAACATGAAAAACTGAATTAAAACTGATTGAAAGCAGCTGACTCATATCTGCCAAGCGCAAGCTAAAGGCCTGGCACGCGGTTTACTGTATGAACTCTCTTGTGTGGAATTTTGGCCTTTCCCATGAGTTCAAGCACAGTGTTTGCTTGGGAAAGATTTAGTGTTTATCAAAAACATGTTAATTGGGCTCTGTCTTTTTCTAGGTGATGTACGGTTTTAAATCAGGCAGTCAGAGGTCGTGAGGTCATTAATGGGTGCTTCCCTTCAGGTCTTGATACATTTTTGCAATAAACAATACCTGAATGGTGGATTTTGTCACCACATTATCGTAGCTTTACATTGGATTAGATTATATTCAGACAGGCCGGTAAAAGAAAAAAATGCTTGTCTGAAGTTCCCAGAGATCCCAAGGTGACATCTTCAAATTGCTTGTTTGTCTGACCAACAGTCCAAAACCCAAAGGTATTTCATTCACTGAAGAACGCTCTGGGATGGAGAGCGGATAGCTCACAAGGCTGAGTCCTTACAGCAGCGGCGTGGGTTCGAGTCCGACCCACGGCCTTTGCTGCATGTCATCCTCTCTCTCCCACACTTCCCATCTCTCTTCGGCTGTCCTTAACGAAAAGAGGCAGAAACGTCCAACGCTGTGGGATATAATCAAAGGCTTTGGATAAGCGAGTAATTTAGCCTAGGGGTCGCTTGAGTTATTACAGTTCATCCTGAGGGGGACATGAATGTTTGTACCCAGTTTCATGACAAACCATCCAATAGTTGTTGAGATATTTCAATCAGGGCCAAAGTGGTGGACCGACCGACTGACATCCATAGAGCCACGTAGCTAAAAATGTCAAAACATTAGCAGTTTGCAGCTTCTTTGAGGATTGTTTTTACATCACTGCAAATTGAATATCTTTAAGCTTGGAGGTTCATTCTTGAGCTTGGGGACACATATGTCACCATCATCAGGTCAAAATTTAAATGTATGCAATACTTTGGTTCATGATGAACTACCTGCAAAACGTATGACATTACCATCAGCCTCTGCTGCACTTGGTGTTTAGTGCTAACATGCAAAACTAATATGGTGAACATGAAACCTGCTAAACATTAGCATGTTAGCATTGTCATTGTGAGTATACGTTAGCCTGCGGAGTTTGCATTAAGCTCAAACCACTGCTGTGCCTAAATAATGAGAGCAGCTGGCATGGCTGTACACACATAGTCCTGCTGCTCAATAAATGACATAATTCATTTTCTGTTGATTGATGTATTGATTAATTGGCTAATCGTTTTAGCACTAATTGGAGAACTGTAAAGGAGGTCTTGCATATAGTGGGTTTATTTGCTCGGAAACACATTAAACTGACGTCCCATCTTTCAGCTGTCCTATAGGCAGCATATTTAGGCTTATAAATGATCTGGTGATACAGTCACCTTCTTGCGTGATGAAAATGAGCCTTGCGTGTAAGTACACTGCACTTTATGGACAGTCTGTGTTATCGGACAGCAATGATGAGCTCCTTATTCTCTCTCAGAGATCAGTGTGATCACATACCAACAAATTAATCCTGGCCGAGTGAGTCTATGATTAATGTTGATACAATCCCGAAAGGAGCGGCAGGACATACTCACATCCTTCAGCATGTTTACAATTTTACATCTATTATGAGGGAAGATGGAGAGCTCCATTACAGTTCACTAACATTTATGATGGCGGGCTCTCATCTGCGTTTTTATTTTCTTTTTAACACTTCAAGACATCTACAAATGTCAAAATAAAACAGGCCCATGAAGTGTTCAGACTCTGCTTTTGAAACAACAATGCTCTTTGATTTAGTCGAGGGCGTTCCACTCTCATTCCTGTTTTTACGAGAGCTTTTAATTTTTATTGAAGGACGGTGCAAAGTAAATGGTTTCTCATCTAAGGAAGATTAAATAGTCTTATACAATTTACAGAAACACGAGGGCATGAGGGACAAAGGCCTGAAATGAGCTTTACACCACATGTCCTCTAAATAAGGTGATGGAGACGCAGAGGGAGACGAGCAGCGAGGAGGATGTGCTTCTCTGCAGACACATGTAAATCAATTTGTATTGATCCAAGCAATTCAGCCAGCAGCGCTGCGCATTCATTGATTAAACAATTAGATAACTGCTGGATCTATCCAAATAGAAAATTATATTTGATTTAGCTAAAACGTCACTGTCATATGTGTTCATACTTTGATGTCCTCTGCCCTTCGACCTTTTAATAAGATATGCAATAATTTATCATTTATGAAACTCACAGTTGAAGAAAGTAATGTACCAAAAGTAAATTTGCTAAAATACCCTTTGAGGTACTTTGAGTAGTTGCATTTAATCCATCTGTCCATTATTTATTTATGCTTGTACTATGCAGGTTCATAGGGATTTGCATTTAATGCCACTTTATACTTCTACTCCACCATATTTCAGAGGGAAATGTTGTACTTTTTACTTTATTCCATTATCTGACAGCTATAACTAGTTATTCCCGGTAAAGTGTGGATTACCAACCGGCAACCGTGTGTCACTTGGTTTTAAACAATTTTTCGAGGGGCCCTTCAGATATGTATTAAGACCTTTGTTATTTTATTTTATATTGTGCTCAGATGGTACAGATTTCTAAATTAATTTGTCATCAGTGGTAGCTATGCTTACTTTGCAGATTTTGCACACAAAAAATACGGTTATCTTATAAAATATAATGCAATAATATAAACTACTTGGCTGCACCTCGACAGCTACATATGCGGCTTACATGTTAATGTATCAGTTACAATAGTACTAAAATGCTCTGACAGTCATTCTACATAATGATTATATTGACTTTTGATACTTTTGCTTACTACATATTTTGAATGCAGTATCTTTACTTGTAATGGAGTATTTGTACATTGTGTTATTGCTACTTTAACTTAAGTAAAATATCTAAATAAATGTTCCACCACTAGAAATTCATGATGGAGCCATTACATATCCATCATCATCCAGTGTTGAGAATCTCATAATGTTTATAACCATGGTGATTGCTGAGCAGCATAACATTTTTGGTTTCTATTGTACACTGCCGCACCCTCTCATATTTTTCAGATCTTTGGCTGCTCTGTGCCTTTCCCACTGTCTTTCAGTGTTTCAGAGGGCCTGTAAACCATGGCTTTCAATTCCCCTGCTCAGGTGTTTTCACTCAGGAATAGGAGTGATGAGCAAACGCTTTCAGACTCAGTCCATGAGCAAAGGGCTGTGCTGACAGGGATTATTATTTATTTGTCATGGTGGATGTAATAAGCTGTAGATACAGGAGGGAAGGCCTGTGATTTATTGCTCTGTCGACCGCCACTAGCAGGACGTGTGCTCTAGCGTGCAGGATGAATACCGCACTGTCAGTTCTGTCCATCCGTCACCATCACCTCTCCCCGCTGCTGCCTCTCTCACACACCCTCCCATTTCATGCCACAATACATAAACAATCTTTCATTATTTTGATACCTTCTTCTCCATATTGGTTTTCTGCATGTAACGTGGGGGCCTCGGTTTTATGTATCCCATTATTTTGATGCACTAGCTTGAGTTGTACACCTTTGAGTTATTGTTAAACGGTTGCCGTTTCCATCGTCTTCAACACAAAGAGAATCCAATCTGTTTCTATTCACGTTTTGGTGTTTGCCAGACTGTTATTTTTTTACATTTTGAGCAATTGAATTAATGTTCTTCACACACAAATCCTCTGGACTCAGAAACGATTTTCTTTTCCCTCAAAGATGGGCTTTGTAATATCATACTTCATACTCAAAAACATTCAGTGTGCCTCACTATTGTCCATTGGCACCAGCCACTGGGGAGGTTGTACTCCAAGTAATTATGGCCGTATTTTGCTGCTGCTTTTAATGTTATTGAGCCACATCTCAGAGTGGGTGACTCTCTTGCCTCTCTGTAGGTCATGTAATCTTGTTAAAAGCCTTCATGGTTTTAGGATTATGTTATTGAAATGTCACTTAATTGGATAAACATTTTTCATGCAGTAAACACACAGCGCCGGGTGCTGTTTAGTCGCCGTGGATATTGTTTACACGGCAGGGGGATTTGCGTAAGTGGAACTGACTCTGTAAACAGCGGCTCCCACTAGAGGCTTTATGTGAAAAGCAGGCTGAGAGTGAGGCATCAGGGAAAACACTTAGCCCACATATCAGAGCTGCGGACATGTGCTTGGCGAGAGGGAGCGAGCACGTCGGTGACAGCGCTTAATTAATATGAGGAATTGCCTTTGTGTCCGGGTAAACGACTTGAGCAGGAGCCGCTTTGTTGTTTAAGCCCACTCAGCTGAGTGTTTGGTCGGATTTTTTTGTGTGTGGAGAAAGCTGTAATCTGGGAATAACATTATACCCCTGCATGGGAAGCACCATGCAGCCAAATTTTCATTCTCTAGATCAGACTTTGTATCAATCATTCCTGTTTTTCTCTCTTCTACCCAACCAGCAGCCACTTCCCTTTCTCTCCAGGCCCTCAGATATCATTTACCACAACTCAGCTTGGTATCTGTCTTGTTTAAAGGCTCATTTTTCCTCAGCAAATTGTTATTTATGGACTTTTGTTTGTTCTCAGGCATCATTACTAACAATACAGTTAATAGCAATCATTTGTTATTCGGCGCTGGTGCTGATTCTTGGGATGGGGGCAGTGAAGTGAGAATACTCATTTGGAGGTTGAGGAAAGTCTTGACAGGGCCCATTTATAACAAGATCATTCTGGAAAGTCCAGCCTATTAATAACCCTCCATCGCAGTCTAATTAGTGCTCCCTAATGTAAACGAGTCTGAATCATGGAGTTGTGCGTCTTTCTCCTCTAAAGATCATTGTTGGTGTCATCTTTGTTTCTTTTAAATATCTTAACTGTAGAAACCCAGATTATGGATTAGGTCAACCCTATTCTGTTGTAGCGAATTGTCATATTATGTTTCAACCATTCTGTGTTCTTATGTTCTCCTTTTCATACACTAAATGCCATTAGGGTCTGTTAACCTAACACTCATACAACAAATTAATTTTAGAGAATACAATATGTTCTAATCGTGTATTACTTATTTTTTAAAACATTTTCCAACAGGGTTCAGCTTCGCTAACTGGCTCCATTTTGGATCCAGTTCCAAGTTGTAGCAATGAGCTCTGATAAATCAAATATTTGATCTATCTATCTCTATCTATCGCAAAGAACAAATCATGATGGTAGTTATTTAGTTAAGTAGCAGATATGTAATCTGTCTGGTAAAATTTGAATGTCAAGTTTTGACTTTAGGTTATGTGTAACTTTTGATGCTTGAAAATTAGTTGATTAGTTGGTTCATTGTTATTCTATAGACAGAGAATTGTCCAAAATGATTGTTGATTAATCACTGAATTTATCGAGCAAAAGCACAAACATTCACTGGTTCCAGCTTGTCAAATTTAACTCTTTGCTGCTTTTATCTACGTTATCACTGTTAACTAAATATTTTTGGTGTTTGAACTCTTGGTGAGACAAAGGTATTTAAAAGACGGGCAATGGATTCTGGAAGCTTGTTTTGTCCATTTTTAGTATTATCTGACATTTTATAGACCAACCGATTAATTGATTAATCAAAACAACAATAGACATGGGTATCCTGGTAGCGTAATGCCAGATTTGGACCGACTTAAGCCCTGCGCATTCTCACGCAGCTCCCTTATTCATTTGAATGAGGCTAGTCCATCAACCTGGAGGGCTCCTGTAAAAAAACGCAGAGTTGTCAGGCAAAAAAGTTGAACCAGGCTAAACTTTTGCCAGACCACAACGGGACATAATTCAGCAAGGGGCTGTGGTAGCCAATCAAATACGTGTATGCACACATCCATGGTGGATTACTTTGTAAAGTGAATGCCTTATTTCTTCTGTTAACCTTGTGATCATCGCGAAGAAATAGGCTAATATCAACCGCTAACTTTCTGCTCATGTTTCCTGTCTATCTGTATGTTATCAGCTATCAAATAAGGTGAAAACGCTAATAAATAACTTAAAGTAATCATCAGATTAATTGATAATGAAAATAGTCATTAGTAACAGCACTACTTAAAATTGTAGCAAGTTAAATAATGAGTCATAATAAGTGGTGTCAATGCTATATTAATAAAATGCAACTGAATGAAAACCCTATGTTCCATATAGCGTTAGTCCACTGAAACCTCCATGTGAAATAGCCGACTCCCTCCCTGTCCTCCTCCTTCTCTCTCTCTCTTCAAAGTGCAGTTGACTTGCTGCTTATCAAGCCTTAATTAGTGATACATTTTCAACCCTTGATGTCTACTGATGTATCTAAGGAGAAAGGGCAAATTGAGTTGAGCCAATCCCTGTTCGCCCTCTTTACCTCGCTGCCTCTCTCAATCTCACCTCATTCCCTCTCTCTCTTTCTCCCTCTGTCTCTCTCTTTTTGCCATGCGAGGCCAGGAGTGGTCTGGAGAAATGAGGTGCAGCATTAGTGTTTTTTTGCTTGCCTGTGCAATAGAAAACACTGCACGTCAGGGGCCCCGTCAGCAGATCAGGGAGATGCAGATGGGAGGTGAAAAAGCTCCCCGGTGGCAGTCAGTCCCTGCTCGGATGTGATTGCAGCCGCCAGGATGAAGTCAGCACTGACAAAGTGCGTCCATTGATGGATGGACAAAGCCGGGAACTGGATGTGAGAATGGATGGGGCCAGAGTGGGAACTTAACACAGACAAACAAAATGAAAGACGGAGAGGAATTACCTGCTAAAGCATTCCGGCAATACAAATCCCAGAGCAATTTACTTACTGCTAACTGAGCACAGGAGGCCTGTTTGCATCGGTACAAGTGCGCCCGACAGAGGGAATGGCTTTCATTCAGTTGGTAGAGGTTGTCTGATTTTACATAATTGTTTTATGATTGCCTGTTTTTCAATATAGTCAAATTCATACATATTAAGTGCAAGCACAAACCTGCTTGTACACACACACACACACACAGGTTTGCGGCACTATCTTTGTGGGGACCTTGTCATTGATATAATGCTTTCCCTAGCCCCTTACCCTAAACCTAAACCTAACCCTAGCCATGACCCTAAAACCAAGTCTTAACCCTCAAAAAGCCCTTTAAACTTGTGAGGTCCAGCATTATGGCCCCACAAAGGAGGTAGTTTTTGTTTTTGGCTCCTGGTTTTTGGACCCCACAAATAGAGTAAAACAAGAGTACACACACACACATGCACATAATACAATAACACAATAACCAGTTACTTTTTCGATTAATAATCGATCAATTGTTTATCAGTTTTTTTGTTTTTTTTTTAAGATTAGGACTGCAAATGAGAACAAATGGCCATTGCAAGTTCCCAGGGCTGTTCAAGTAGTTTGTTTTCTTTAACAAACAGTCCAAAACCAAAATATATTCAATTTACAATGATATAAAACTGAAAATATACACCAGATCCTCACATTTGAGAACCAGCAAAAGTTTAGTATTTAAATAACCTAACGATTTTATAGATTATCACATTTGTTCTTAATTTTCTTTCTGTCAATCGACCATTCATTTAAGCACTATTCCAGACTGCATCTAGGCTGTGTAAAGGAGCTTTAAATCGTCTGTGTGCTCAAGCACAGTTTAATTTGTCCTGCCTCAAAGTGGACTGTAAAACACAAGATATTTTAGGTACCTCATGGCCTGAAGAGAACTAATAACCCCTGAAACTCAGGGCCAATAACCTTCCCAAATCCAGGACCTGCGTGGGGGGTAGAAGAGTGTGCTCCCTTGTTGGGGCATGAATTCTCATTACCATTGCACTAGCACTATATTAAATGTCAGTGCTGCTGCTGGATGGGGCCTGGAAGATTAAGACTAATGCTGTTGGCCTCAGGAACTCCGATTAGAACTATTCTCATTAATCAGAGTCTCAGAGATGGAAGCAATTTAAAGCCCCGGTCCTTTCTGAGCATGGGGCAGGGCAGCACCCTGTCACAGACGAGGGGCGACGATCTCGCACCCATTCACTGTCCCTTTTATTACGTCCGCCAAGGACATGTGAAGGCCAGTCACCCCTTGATCCTCACTTCCAATTAATCTGACCACTGAAGATCTGCTTTCACTCACAGATTGTCAGTTTGGGATGAACCTAATTTTTTTTTTTGTTTTTAATTTTTCACTTTGCACCTACATGATGCTCATGGTTTGGTTCAATAGATGATACACGGCTTACGGTACAATACGCTATTTTTAACAAAGTTGACTGTTACTCTTCAAAAATAATTTATTCCTCCTTAGGTGTAAAACACGCAAAAACGACTTTTTAAAGGCCCTCACCTAGTCCAGCTACACAGGTGTTTTCACTTGTTTTGTGTTAGACTCTTCTTAGGACTGTGTAGGTGTGTATAGATTGTGCTTGATTGACATCTTCTTAACCCTTCTTATTAGTTTCAGTGTTTCCCACAGATCCAACGTCTATGTGTGTGCGGGTGTGTGTGTGTGTGTGTGTGTGTGTGTGTGCTCTGCCCATCTTCAACCTAGCAGCGGTCCAATTAGCCAGAATAAGTGAAAACACCAGTGTGGGGGTTCTGAGCCTTTAAATCCGCTTTTTGAGGAATAAGAAGATTTCTCGCAAATGTCCAGTAACCTGACTTACATTCAATATCTGGCGATTCTGCAGCACAAAATTGACGTCCTATGCCTTTCGTTGCCTATGCAGGATGGAGTTTGCCCTTTTACAATATGAAATTAGGCGACAGCGGGTGTGGTAGTCGGGACAGTAGACGGGTGTAAAGACCGGAGATTGCCTCCTGTCACAGTTTCAAAATTAAAGGTGCTCCATGGAAACAAACAAAAGTAATGTTTATATTCAGTGTTTCATCAAAACTCATTGTGTGTATCCTTGAAACAATGCTTTTGCAAAGCCGATTTTTGAAATATTATAAACCCTAAATTGTTTATATCGATGTTTACAAGCTTTTAGTCTACTTCTTCCTTGCCTTTTGTAGGTGCGTTGCTGAAGAGTGTGAAACCAACAGCAGAATTTGAATGCATGTTCAAAACGGTGACCCTCGCTCCATAGCACTACTAGTGGTCAAATCTCCACAGAGAATGAAAATGTTGGTACTAAAAGTTCAAAATGGCACTGAACATAATCTAGTAATTTCCAGAATGTTCCAGCTTCAATGGTCTGTCTGGCGATAGGGTTGCAGGAACAAACATCATATACATTCAGCATCTTAACACATATTGATTTTTGTAATAGGACAAAGATATTTCTTAAGAGTCTAAGCTTGTCAACATTTTCCAGCAGCAGTAAAGGCCTCTGACAGTTAAAAATGAACACACATTCATAGTCATACCCGGTCAGATTTAGTTCCTGTATACTGCAATAATGCATATTGTCACAATTTTTGCATTGAGACATATCAACTTATGATTTGTTTCTTTGTGTCAGCGTCCAAGGTTATCTGTGCCAGTGTGGTAACAGAAGGCCAAAGAGAAGCTTTGAGGTTTAAACTAGATGCAACCTGGGTTTGGTTCTCAATTAGCACCTGTCACCGGAGACAAGCTGCCGGGCTCGTGCTCTCTGTGACACCCAATAGATGGGCTCCTGCTTTGTAAACCACCGGGGACGGAAGTGGCTCCTTGGTGGGAGTCAATGTATTCTGTAAACAGGGAGGCAAACGGGAGTGAATCTCTCATAAATCTTGTGGTGTAGTGGTATCATTTCCTTCAGCTGACCTTGGCGAGGTT
This sequence comes from Coreoperca whiteheadi, assembly GCA_011952105.1. Lineage (NCBI taxonomy): Eukaryota > Metazoa > Chordata > Actinopteri > Centrarchiformes > Sinipercidae > Coreoperca > Coreoperca whiteheadi. Next base: position 15,570,220 of record CM022492.1, read on the forward strand.
GCAGGATGGGAAGCCTGGGTGGCAAGAGGAAAAAAAGCATCCTGTGATATACAGGCAAGTGGAGCAAGGTGTGCCATGAATCAGAGCAGTCTGTGATTAGCTGTGAAATCTTACACGTGAATTGTCTTTGCTCATCACCGGGACTATTTACCTCTCATTTCTTTTGCTCTGGTAACTTTGGCGTCACAGAATATGAAATAATGAACAGAACCTCAAACATAATACCAGTTTGTGGTAAGAGATGGTTATAAATATTTCTGGTCTATTGCTTCCTCCGTGCAGGCTGCAGAGCAGGACCATCAAGCACATTTCCCCCCCCCCCATTTGTGTTTCAAAGAAATACTTATCAACAGGCCATGAAGTAATCAATAAGGATAATCCATCTGGGAGCATGTCGATATGGTAATGACTCTGTCTCATCGTTATTGCTACACAGCCATAAATCATTCGCTTTACCAGAATGCTTAGCAGCTGCTGCAACAATCCCGTGGTTGTGTGAAATAAAGTTCTGCCTTTTGGGATCAATGCCTCAGTATTGTGCTTCCCTGGATGCTGATTGTTTTCAGATCTTATGAAAAAGCTGAATGGATTGTATACTGTATCAATAAGTCAAGGGGCTCTAACAAAAAGGTAGGCTGAAGGTATATCTCTTAATCGATGCTCCTATTATGCTTTGTTAATGGCACATTCATATATGCATTTGTGCCAGATATGTATTAGAGGAACAATCTGTAATCCAAGTGTAAATAAAAAAGTTGCAGCATTACTTACCCTCACTCTCTAAGTGACTGAAAGTTCTTTTAATAAAGAGAATTGCAGCATTAAAGTTATAAATGTTTTCTTCTGCTGATAAAGGTTTGTTTACAACAGTAATTTTGTTAACACAGCAGGGAAAAAATGACAATTTTCAAATTATGATCACCTGACAAACACAAAATGAAAATCATTTAAATTAAATGATTCATTCATCAGTAAGTTTAAATGTAATGGTTAAAATAATAGACGAATTTGAAGATGTTTGTTCATAGCCTGCTGTTACAATAAATATTGTAGTTTAATTCTCTGCCTCTGTTCTCACGTGAACCTAAGCCTAACATCAGCAATATCAACCCTGTCCCCTAAAAACTGCATACACACACAACTAATTTGTATTAGAAAAGATTGTTTTGTAGGTAAAATAATGAAGCACGAATGAGGTTTTATTCAATGTAATGGGGAACGTTTCTATTGAACGTATCTGCAAAGTTTTACATTTTGGGTAATACACTTCCTCACTTTTTTTCTTGCCAAGAGTTAGAGGAGAGGTGTATGATAAATATGAAGCTTAGCTCATAAAAAGACCAGAAACAGCTCTCCTCCCTCTGTTCAACAGTACCTCTAAAGCTCAGTTATTAACACGTTTTATCTTGTTTGTTTAATCTGTACAAAAACAGAAGTGTAAAAATGGCACATTGTGTTTTTTGTTTTTTTTAAGAATAATTTTTTTGGGGCTTTTCTTGCATTTTATTGGACAGTGACAGCAGAAGAGACAGGAAATGCAGGAGACAGAGAAGGTTGATGACATCTTCTGCGGTGAGGACTATAGCCTCGTACATGGGGCGCGCGGTTTTACTGAGTGAGCTAACCGTGCGCCCCCACATTGTGGGTTTTAAAGTGGCGGCGCACGGTGTCGGACTATGTCTTGGATGGGTGCAGTGACCAACCAGGCACTCCAGGAAGTGACTGAGCTCAACCAAGAAATAGTGCCAGCACGTAACGCCCGTAAAACCCAACTTCATGAGTGTGGTATCGATCTTCTCATCTAACTCTCGGCAAGAAAGCGAATGAAGATGGCCAACAAACGTTTCCTTCAAAACATATTTAGCAAAGTAAATCCGTACTATATAAAGAGATTTTGTAGGAGATTGGGTTGGCTGAATAGTGTGTGTATGTGTGTAAAGTGCAGGTGCTATAATAAAAACTTTATTTGTTAAAGATGCTAGTTATGTGCAATCATTAACAATACTTACATTGCAGTATTTGGTCAGAGAAATTAAGTAATTGTTGATTTAAGGTCGGCAGACCCCGTGAACTCTCAGCAGATGTGAAATATCTATAAAGCGTTAGACTGAACTTCATTTATTTTGGCCTTGTGTTCCAGAGAGGCAGGAAGGAGACGCAGACACAAGTTGAGTGAAGGCAGAAAGACAATTAAAACTGATAGAACTCGTCCACATGAGTGTCAACAGCAGCCAGGATGGAAGCAATTTATTCAACTAATCATCCAAGTACATGAAGTGCGCCGGTGTTCTGCTGTGGCTGCAGTGGGATGCTGGAAAATGTGATAGTTGTTTCCTCCCTATGAATCACTAGAGGCAGGATGCTCGCCGGACGCAAAGTGGATTGTTCAGTGTCCTGATAACAATTTAAATCCTGTTATGGATAATGCCGGGTAATGCTGTCCTGAAAATTGAACATGACACTCAAGCAATTTATTGTCTTTGTGTTCTTAACCTTGGATATTGGATTGTTTGTCCAACTATATCCTTTTTGATCCCCTAGAAGGTGCACGCTAGATACAGGCGTGCATTTTGCATCGCACGTAGATTGTAGTGGTGAACAAACAGATAAAACCAGGTGCGAAACATGGAGAGATGATGTATGCGCCTATAAGCACAAAAACGATGGCGAGGGTTACGCCAAATGGTCCCAAAACGCTTTCCGATGTCACACAAAGCAGGAGATATGCTGTATTTATCTGTGGCGAAATACCACTGCATTATTCTTTAAATGCTGTTTAACGTCAGAACAGTTAAATCTTTCATGATGCAATTTATCACATCGTAAATTTTAGCCACAGGACAGTTTAGAGTCAGACAGTTTGCAGATGTGAAGCAGTCGTGGGGGTAAGAAAACAACTGCTATCAATAAATCACTCAAACAGCTTTTTCGAAGCTTTCTTGAATGAACAAAGCCTGTAATCATTTTCAATGTGTTATCTCGTTAAACTCATGCCATTCGTATGAGTCAGTGAATAAGCCATAGTTCCCTATGACCCAGAGGCATGTGCTAAGGCCTTTCATACTGTAGCCTCTTTCTGTCCAGCTGCTTTTTCAGGCCCAGCTGGTAATGCCAAAAAAATCCACAACAAATAGGCCTCCCTTCGGCCCCTCCTCATTGTTGTCGAGAGTTTCCTCCCCCTCTGGTCTTGAGCTGACACCAGGGCTGGCCTTTGGTCTGATTTAAGACTCTGGCCTACTGACGACCCGGTTTGCTGCTCTCTCCCTCCCCTGCTCTATCTCTGGCTCTAGTTTAGCTTGACTTAGGGAAATGCTTGCTCATTCTCTCCACCGCTCATTAATCCAGCGAACAATGAAAGACGCTGAGCACAAACACTGTTTTGCGTAAATCTTTAATGTGGAGCTTTTACTTTTCTGTCCTATGTCATAAACAGATTTTGAAATATATTTCATGTCTAATGCAGCTATACTCTGAGGGAAAAGATTATTGCTTCCACTGTTTCAGAGTTTTGTTAGCACATCATCTGTTTTCCTGTCATAGGCTGGGAATCAGAGTGATCCTGACTTTCCTGCTCTTGACTTTTTGGCATCAGAGTGCGTGTTTGATGATTCATGCGCTCCAAATGAACGTCATTACTTTAAGACGAACGACCAGCCTTTGACCGTGACACTCTGTCTCTTGTACTAGCTTTTGTACATGTGTAACCTCTAAATACATACATATATTATTTATGTGTGCTTAAGTTACTGCTATTGTTGTCTCAGCACATAGAAAGGCCAGAGCTGTGGCCTTGGGCCAGACGACAGCACACTTTGTCATGGTTTTTCATTCTCATGCATAATTAAAAAAACTTAAATTACTTGCCATGTACAAAATTATAATGCTGCAGGAAACAGACTACATGAAAATGTATTTTCCTTTTCATGAGACTGACAGGAAATCAATTAATCCTGATGTATTATTTTATGCTGGACAGGCAGTAGGCTCCGGGAGAGAGAGGATGGAGATTGGCTACAGCTGTTCTCATTGGTGCAGCCATATATTATAGCTGGCGTGTGTGACAGCTTCTGAGGAAAACGGCTGAAGGGTATCAGGCAGGTGACTCGACTGTAAAAAGAAAAACACTGTGGGATACAAACTGTTTTCAGAGACTGATACAAGATTTGTGGTGGTGAAGAGGCACTTTACTGCTGCGCTGCATGTGCTGTAGGTTTTCCCATAATTTTTTCCAACAATGGCTTTCTGTCAGTATTTATGATGAAGCTGTCTGTAGCTCATGTCATTTTCTGTGTGTGTGCCAGGAGTTGTTGTCATACAGCTTCTTGTGCTTGGACCTTATTTCAAACGTCTTTTTCACGAGTTCACAGCAAAGTGTTGTTTATGTCTCCATCTTTTAGGTTTTATGAGATTCTTAAACTTGTCAGCATGATTTTATTTTAGATTTTAACATTTTTTAAACTTTTGTTAATCTTTAACTCATTATATTGTAAAATGTAAAAATGATCTTTAAAAATTATAAAAATAAAAACCACGGCAAACATGATGACGATTAGCATCCACTTCAACCACTACACGCATATCCATCATTTCTAAGATAATGTAGTTTTAAAATCAAAAATGTAATCAAAAGACTGCTAACAATACAACAACAGCAACCCTGTTTCCTATAAATGACACATACGTACTACTAATTTGTAAATACATTCTGCTAGAAATGTATTACCACCCAGATTACTGCTAAATGTTCACTGAAAATGTCTTTTATTTGTTTTCCCTGCACTATCTGCTTTTGCAATACAGTATCCACTCTTAGCAACGAAAAGATGAGTAAATGTTTTTTGCAGAACAAAAATGTATCAATTCCTTCAGTGGAAAAAATGTTGGGAGTCAGCATATTCAAAGCAGCAATTACGTCTCCCATTCAGCATAACTCGCAAAACAAACGAGTAGTATATAAATGTCATTTCTTGGAAACAGGTTTTGTCAAAAGCTGAAATAGAGTTGTGCATGATTCTGCCGTGAATCTAACAAAATGTTCTGCCGAGGTATCTACACATACTTCCAGGTTGTTCTTCTCGTTTGTGAGATTGAACGGCAGACCGCCAGATTTAAAAGGCAAATGTCTGATGGAATAGCTCATAATAAATTTGCCAGGTTACTGGTTCGCCAGTTGCTCGGCAGCGTATGATTGGTTTATCACCCTCAGTTCTTGTTAATGGACTGCTTTTATGAATGAAGGGAGGCACAGCCACTCAGTTCTTGTTTATAGCCAGATGAAGTGTGCATTTACTCAACTTTCTTTATCATTGCTGTCAAAATATTGAGCCATAAATTTTATTTTTCTTCCCTAAAGGCTGTAGAGTCGGTTGTTCACAATTATGGCAAGACTGAAGATTGAACACATTATCCCCTGTTGGGTTGTAATAGCTATATATGTAGGAGTTCAGAGTTGTTTAATGGTTGTGTGTATATGAGACCATAATGATGGGAATGTAGTAAGAACTGTTGAATTGTATTCATTCACTGCTTCATCGGTTGATATACTTGTAAAACAATGAACAAACAAATGATAGTTTAAGCTTATACTGATTGAGAGAGATTGAAAGCTAATAGAGGAAATTACTCTGGCCATGCATTTTAAAGTAACAAAATTTGATATCTGCTGGATTATGAGCCCACCCACCCAGAATCAAATTCAAAATGTCTTGTGTGGATGACATGTGAGGTGACACACACCAGACGCAGAGTCCTGAAGTTTTCAGATAACACTTCACCGGTGGAGCCATAATACTCACAGCCACAATATCAGCGAGAACGAACACAAAAAAAGGAATTGTGAGCGACTCGGGGAACTGACGGCAGCCAGGGTTTTTTTTCTTCTTCTCTGGGTTAATTCATTGGATGAAACGTTGTGGCACATGATGTGTCATTTCAAAGGCAGGGCATCAGTAATCTTTGCTCAAGGGCATGGATAACACGCAGATAGACATGTGAATGAGCTGGAGAGGGGGGTTGGTGAGCGACTCATCCCTTTCTGCCATCAACACAGAGAAGATAGAGGAAGATTTATGGGGCATCACGGACCACATACTAGCAGGCTGACCATCTTATATGTGAACCCATCCCTCCCACAACCTTCCTCCATCTTGTTTTTTTTTTTTTTTAAATACAGCAACCTAGCAAGCAGTTGACTCACATATCCGATATTTATAGATGTTGTTTTTTTTTTTTTTGCTCCTTAGTCAGCCATGTTGTTTTTAGTGGTAATGGGACCCACAGTTAACCGACCTCCAACTTTTTGAGAGCCATGCTGCTGATACCGCCCACTGAGGACTGATTGGGGCTCATTGGGTTCCAGCTCGATGACTGACACTGATAAAATTGCATGACTAACTCTGTGTTTGGGCTGCCAGATACATACATCCGTCTCACGCTGTGTGATTGAAATAATCTTAGAACAACCATCAAATTTCTCCAGGGATTTCCAAACAAAGAGCTTTAACACAAGCATATCTAATGTTCAGGATATCTGTATTTGTTTTTACACATTAGCAACCCATTGAGGTTCGATAAACACAGATGGTTTGGAGTCCGTCCAGTTTCCAAAAGTACGGCACAAAGCACAATAGTGTTACGCATTATTTAATTACAGTCATCTGTAATGCTGTCACTTTGACTCCACCTTTGTTGCGTGGCTCGGCGCTGAAATGCTACACAAAGTCTTGCATGAAAAAGCAATTAGGGACGGTAATATGTATACATTTGAATTGAGTGGGATCCCCAAAGTAGCGCTTTTATGGCCGATCTAATTGTATGTAATGTGATCCACAGTGATTATAACTGTTGGGACACATAATAACTAAGGTACACGGTGTCATTTGATGAATTCTCGGCTTTCCTGGAAGAGAAGCCGCCACATCTGCCTAACGGGTCGTAGATGATTTCTGAGGATCACAGCTGGTGCCCTCCCTCGGGACACATTCATGTGTTATCATCAGTTGTTACAAAAAGTCTTTATAAATTAAATGTTCAAAGTCCCTTTGGGTATATCCGCGGCAGTGTTCCCAGTAGAAATATCTTGGAGTGCTTCGGAATTAGGAATTAAGATGTGCTGTTTTTGGTGAAACTACAAGAACTAAACTTTGTTTTGAGTTATAATACCAGTCTTGATTGCTGTACACTGCCAGGTATGGCTATTTGGCAGAAAGAGTGCGCCAATCAGTACATATATCCTTGGGGAGCAAGAAGAAACCATTGCAGACATTCTGCAGAGTACCCAATAATTTCAAGTAACAATTACAGTACAGGCTCAAGTTCGTCAGCACAGTTATACTTGTAAGTTTGGTCTTTTTAATGGTGAAGACAAAAATCGTGCAAATAAAAACCCTCCTTTTTAAAATCATAGATATCCTATGATTTTTAAAAGGAGGCTTTTTTGCTCTTGTGTATGTCTGCACACAGTGGACATCAGATTCAGTCAATCATGCTGCACTTTGGATGTTCCCTGTAGCAAAGAGATGGCATCTTTTACAATACTCTGCTAATTGACCTGAGTGACCGATGTGAGCTGGGTGAATTATAACTTCTACAGCAAGTGCTCACTTCTTACATAGCAGTGTAAGGAATCTTGTGAAAGACTAAGAACAAATTCAGAAATATGCACCTTTTCTCAAACTGATTTAGCTGTGACCTTGCATTTAATTGTTTAGTCGGGTTGTGAGTTTTCAGTCTTTTCTTGGGTTACATCTATGGCCTTGTGATATAGGCTAGATTGCAGTCAAGGAAGAGAAACAGGGCAAACCACAACCTCTGGGTGTATCAGGTTTCTTGCCAGGAACTATTGAACTTTTCTTTGACAGGTCATTCAGACTGTGACAGAAGAGAAAGGACAGTGGGCTCAACTTAAAAGCTGGGAAACAAAGTGACTCTGTCGCAGGGTGGGGAATTAGCACCAGCCACCAGCCAAATGATGGTAAAATTTGAAAGTGGCTGGTAGATTTCAGACACAATAATGATTTACTATTGAGTGGCTGGTAGATTCAAAGATTCATATTTTAGCAAGTTAATTTCCCACCATGGTCTGTCGACTCTACTTCACATCTGATCCACCACAGAGGCCGTACCTGTCAGGAGCTATGAGCAGAAGGAGGAAGTGACTGTGTTGGTCGGTGATATCCTTCCTGTCAGCAGTGGCGAGGGAGAACGCCCTGCTCACACAAAGGGTAGCCTCACTCCTTCGCACTGTTTATTTTTAGTCATAACATCCACTACAATTGAAAGTATGGGTCAAGGTGAGGCTAGGACACTTGTGAGGGGAGGGTGCCTGAGGAACAACAAACAGATGTTCTTTGATGATAATTGCAGAGAAGGGAAAAGGAGTGTGGAGGGTCGGCTCGTAAAGCACTCACTTGTTGAGGCTGTCCCTCCTGCCTCCTGCCTCCTCTGAAGCCCTGTGGTGGCATGTTCTTTAGCCCCAGGAGTCAGAGTGGGCCTGCTGGTGCCATTACCCTTATTCGCCAGAGGTGACATCTGTTCACAGTAGCAGCCACAAATTTGAATGCCAATATCCTTGCCCTGAACCGACCTGGAAAAGTAGAAAAAAAAAGTTTGTGTCAGTCAGTGACAATCTTTCTTAACATGAAAGGTTAGGGAGCCACAGCCCTTAATCAAGTGTGGCTGTCAGCAGGCGCCCTTTAAAATGGAGCTGTAAAGACAGGCTGCCAGTGTTACAGCCGATGAGTGCTAGCACTGAATGATTGATTTGTGTAAATCATTTTCTTTTTTTGCTCGCTCCCTCTCTTTTACGAGCATCAGTAGCGGTGGAGGATGGTGAGGATACCATCATGGGATTAAGTATAGCTTCTCCAGGCTGTCCTGGTGATTAATGAGCTGCCACAGCCTCTCCAACTGTCACTAAGAGGAGCATGGGTTCAAATCATGTCTAGACTGATGATACAAAGGATAAAAATCTGTTGTGTCATCATGTCATTAATGTCCTGTAGTTCTGATGTTGATTTAGCAAGTTGACAATCACCCTCAGGGGATTGTGACACTCACACAGAATTATTAATTTACATTAGTTTTAGTGTTTGGGTTAGCATCCAAGCAGTTTAGCATTTTGTTGTAGCACTATGTTACATGAGTGTTACTAGTATACATTAGCTTTACCTTTGACATTATTTAGAATAGCATAATTTGGTTTAGCTTTAGCATTGTTTTTTGAGTTGCTTGTGTCCCCCTTTCTTCTACAAGCACTCCAGATGTTTCCCATCAGCTCTGACCCTGCCTCCTTCTTGTATTATTGTTCTTATCTTTAGCATTAATGCCACAGTCAGGGGAGTGTACCTATGCTCCCAGGGTCCTATGTTCCCCAGCTTACTTTCCTCTTAATATGACACATTGAGGAGACATTTCAAAGGGTTTTATGTTCTCAGCAAGGTCAAATGTTCAATGTATGTTTCACAATATGTTGAAATCGCCCACCTACAGCTTATAGCCTAATGATGTTATATTCCTTGAAATCTATAGCCTCAAATTTGAGGGCAACTGATAAGATAGCCCTTAACTACAGCCCTTTGACATTGGACCCTGGGAACATAGCCCACAGTCGGACCATAATTTTCAAGCAAAATCTACCAGCATACTGTGGCAAAAATCAGAGAGGACAGGAAAAAGTGTGGGCAATGTTGCAAACAAAGGCAGCTGAAGCTATTTTGGCTAGCTAGCCAAGATTAGAATCTCAAACACTCCATTGTCTTATTCCTAATCCTCAATCCATGTCTGCGCATGAGCAGGCAAGTCTGCTGCTTGTATTCTTTCATCATGAAGTAATGCTAACAAGAATAGCCAAAAAATACTTCCTGAACAAGAAGTCAGTTCCACTCTATCTTGCAGACCAGAGTTTATTCGGATTGAATTTTGAAGCAAACTTTGCGGAATCAATGTGCCTCATCTAATACTCATAGTCACTTTTTTTTTTTACGAAATGATTTTCTGTGTATGGATGCAAACTCACGCTTGTTTTTAATGAATACTTTTTATCATAAATATTGATAGAAACGTTGGTCTCTCCTCACAGTTAGCTCTGTCTGTCTAGTTCTTCAGATCCTCCAGAGATTCTTTGTCTTGTTTTAGAGATCGTCCCTTGTAATGTCTTCTGACCTTTTGCATTGAACTAGAAAGCTGGGCAGATAGCTGAGTGGAGAGCAAGAACGAGGGAAATTGAGCCGCTCTACATCTATCTCTCCCCAAGGAGTGTCGTGTTTCTCTTTCCACCATTTATTTGAAAGCTATCATTTCCTGGGATTCATCGCTGAAAAATGGCATTGATTCTCTGGATGATAGATGCTAAGTGTCCTTCTATCGACATGCCTATTGACAGGCCTGTGTAAATTCTGCATCTTATAACCCCTCCGGATAAATGATACACCTTGTGAACAGGGAGGATGTAGCTCAGTCGATGGCAATGTCTGAGCATCTCCTACAGGGGCGGGTGTCACTTCTGAACAGCGTGATTCATTTTGTCAGAAAACACCTTATCAGTCACTGTTCTGAATAATTAAACATAATAAGACTGACAGGAGATATCGTCCCTCTGCAAAGCATGCGGGCTAAGAAATAAGAATGACTTTGGAGCATTTTATTCAGCTCTGTGCTGCAGCTACTGTACGAAGGTCAAATTTTAATCTAAAGGTGTTTGTGAATCTAATATCCCTGCCCGGAAAGTTTGCTGTAGCATTAAAATGACTTATGTAAAGCCTTAAACCTACTGCATGTGCTGTGAAGCAACTCGTTTCTTTACTGGATTGTTTATAATGGCTATTTTTCTTTGACTCTGTAAGGTTTATTGCATCTTAATCTTAGCCTTTGTAGCACTGCCTGCAAGGACATTAAATAATGTCCCACTGCCAACCGTTTTCTCCATCTCAATTTGTTTTATAGTAATACACAATTTAACCTTCAGAATAGCATTTGCAGGTTCATAACACTTGGAACAGGTGTAATTTTTCTAACAAACAGAGCTGCAATGTGACCCTATTTATCTCTGTTTCTTATAATGCATTGTATTAATCTGCAGGCCATTCATGACCCATTATTTCAGCAGGACAATAATTCACTCTTATTGTTCAGCCTCGCTACTGAAGAAAATCTTTCTAGTCCAGTTGTGCTTTAGTGTTTCACCATGCAGCTGTTGTGTGGGATCTGTGGGAGTTTACCTAACTTTTTGCACATTTGAATCCATTAACCATCATATGTTATGGAGAGTTAAATGGGTTCTTGTGGTTCACCCGCTTGAAAATGTGAATTCCCAGACTTGATTGATCTCAGTGATTTGTGTTTGTGGCTCTTCTGGTGGCTTTTTGGAAAACATTGAGAAGGGATTTTTCTTTTATAATATTCTATTTCATTGTAGGTGTAAGTACTGAAACAGTATGCAATCCATTAAATAAGGGATACAATAACATTTAGTCATAATTGTATGCAAGATAATTTTCACTGTCTGATTTAAAGAAACTATGAAGACTTTAACATTGAGGCTGCAGCTAAAAGCAGAGCTGTGTGGTTACTGCAAGTTGAACCTCCGCGCCAACGTTTCTTCCCCTTGTTCCGAAGATAAATTAGCAGTTTCTAAATAATGCAGTGAACCCTAATTCTCTTTGATTAGTAGTGAGTTTGATGATGGCGACCCATTGAAATTGGTCATCAGCATAAATAACGAGCGAATGAACTGATAAAATGCAAAGTCCTTGGCCATCATAAATCAAATGGAATCCACTGGCCGTGGAAGCGGGTGGAATTAGAAGTCCATGCTTCTATTAATTATGTTGCCTTGTGAAGGCGACAGCGTGATAAATCAGCGCTGAAAGGCCCTTCACTGGCTGAGCCTGAGGAGTTAGACTGCCTGCAAATTGCTTTGTGTATGCTCCTAATTGTTTCTTAAATAACCCTCCTTTTTGAGGCAGGTTGGAAAGGTAGTCTACCAAGAAGGGTCAAGAAAGTCAGAGCCGCTGCCTCTCTAAGATAACATTATAGAAAATCAACTCTCTCCCTCTCTCCATGTGTATGAATTGTTGTTAGCCACTATACAGTATGAAGCAAGTCTATAACTTAAAAAAATTACAATTAAAAACGTGAACATAATGAACATAAACCAAACGTTAATTAGTCCAAATAACCAATAAGAGTAGTGAGCAAAATGGAAGATCTATCACACGAAATGCATTTTTATATTAATTCTATTCATACTATGAATACATAAACACACATATATATAAATATACAGTACATCGGACTAACAGGTGCCTCATTAATACACAGCTGTCTTATTTTTGAGCTGATGTCTTTTTCCACTGAACCCTCACTTTCACTCCCTACTGTGGTTGTTCATTAACTTGACCAACACATTGGTCCATTTAAAAACAAAATGGCTTTATTGGTAAAGAATTCTGTCTTTCGTAATTCTTTGAATCATTGAAGTCTTTAAGAATTACAACAGTATAAAATGTGGATGGAAGCCAACGTTCTTAATTTGATAAGTTATGCATTCACTTTGATAATTTCCCTATTCTTCTGTGCTTTACAAAGACATGCCAACACAGTTTTATAAGTGCTTTTATTTGATTCTACCTCTCCAGAGTCGTATCCTTTATTTGTACCCCTCTTGTGTAATTGTTCCCTGCAACAACTTTTATTTGTGGCCAAATAACATCAAATTAAATTATTTCAACTTTTGAACAATCAGACCTCTGAGGAGCATGTAATGCATGTGAAGACTGAGGCAGTCATGAGCGCTTGCTGATGAAAATAAAATCAACTATAAAACTCTGTGAATTTGGCCCTGGAAATGTGTATTTGTTGAGCAGTGGGCATCATCTAGCATAAAATGTAGAGTTTCCAGAGTATTTAGCTGGAATATGCAGTTAAGTTATTGTGTGTGCTGCCTGAAGTGCCAGCGGTCATGCAATGTCAGTGTATGTCTTTGTGTCCGTGTCTGCTGTCAGTGTGTGTGATGAAGGGCTTCAGCGCTTTGAGTGCTTTGATCTACTGACAGTTCTGCAGAGGAAGATGTGTGTGTATGTGTAGTAGGGCAACTACCAAATGTTATCATTATCCGCAGTTTTTTTCTGATTTAACCATTTAGCCTATAAAATGTCAGGAAATAATGATGAATGCCCGTTATAAGTTCCCAAAGACCAAGGTGACACGTCAGTCAGTCCGAGGATCTCATAGTTTTTATGATTATCAATTCAAGTGTTGCCTGAGAAGGCTTTGGATAGTAAAAGTGGTTGTGAATCGGATCATTTTTACGTGAAACACTGAAGTGATGGGACTCTTTCAGCTTGACCATTTTTGGAGGAATTTGAAAAACAACTATAAGGCTTCACAAATGTTGCAGGAAATTGGTTGAATTTGTGGTCATTCTTGTGATTGCAAGATAGCAAATTCCTGTGTGGACTGACATACTGTAAAAAAACAAAATGGCTTAATTTTACAATGATAAAATAGGGCTGCAACTATTTTCATTATTGAGTAATCTGCAATTCTTTTGTCAATTAATCAATTAATCATTTTTCCCACAGCTCAAGTGATCAGTCCATAACCCAAATATATTACATTTCCTGTCAAATATGACAGAAGCTGCAAATTGTCACATCAAAATATCCAAATAGTTTCAGATAAATTTTGTGCCAATCAACAACTCTTATATAAAAAGCTGCACATTTTCACATGAGAAACTGGAACCAGTGAATGTTTGGCATTTCCACTTGATAAATGACCAGAAAGAATAGATTGATTCCTAATATTGTCGATTAATTTTCTGTTACGTGTGTGATGGTGGGTGTCCTTCCACTGACATTCAGCCCCTGGTAGATGTTTGAGTTTAAATAATGCTCCTGTGCGGTCGGAGGAATAATGGTGTGGACTTTCATGACATTGCGTCAGTGCCAAGGTGACTGACTCGAGGACTGATCGCTCCCTCTGTCTCTGTCCCTGTCTCTCTCTCTCTCTCTCTCTCTCTCTCTCGCTCTCTGTCCGTCCCCCTTCTCACCCTGTCAATAAGCATCCTCTTGTCTGATGGAGTCACATCAGGGCACTGCAGCTGACACCATGGTGTCTTTATTTCCTGCAGCAATCCTTTTACAACACACATCAGTGGTGATTAATACACTGACAGCAGCCAGGAGGTTAACCCCCTGCTGCCAGCCAGCTACTGTTACTGACAAACACACACTACTCACCTTACATACCTAACTACACCATGCTGCACTTTGATTCTTTAATATATACTTTGTATAATCAAAGAAGTGAAATGACAGTGCAGGATTTCAGACGCTTGCCCAGCACTGTACACTTCACATTTGATTGATGGGAGCAGATAATAGTTGGTATTCCAAAACTGTCTTTTACATTAAACCAAATGGTTGCTCCCACATGCAGCTGTCTGCACGGTTATTAAATCGGAGGTCTTCCGATTTAAATTTATGGAATCTATTACTCAAGAATTTACATGTCCAGGTGTTGCATCTGTTTGGCTTCAGGTAGGGGTCACTTTGATTTATTAATATCCACGGTTTCATCTGCTAGACAATCACTGACATATTGTCACTTAGGGCAGTGTGTCTCTCTGTCTTTAACAGCTGTGACAACCTGCGCGTTATTAGCTCCCTGGCTGACTATGCAGACACGCAGACCAAACATGTCAGCTTCTGAAGGGCAAGATTGCACATAGTACTTAATGCTTATAATAGCCAATAAACAGCAAATCATAGACTCGAGGCTGAATGAGGGTTTTTCTCAATATATCTTATCAACACCTGCTTAATTGTTGAACATCTCAGAAATCTCATGATAGAGGAGATAAGTTAAGACTCTTCAGGAGTGATTGGACCATCTGGTTCATTCAGAGCCATATGTTCACACTTTGTTGTTGTTGCACAGGTTCATGAAAACAGTTTGTTTTTCTGTTTTCTAGAGCCAATAAGCTCTGGAGTTTCACAGCTTTTGGGATCCAAGTAGTTGGTGGGTGGAGGAGCTTGTGCTGGAACGATTTGTCAATTAATGGATTAGTTGACCAGCAGAAAATGTATCCAACCATATATCTGCTAATCAATTAATTGTTTAAGTCATGGCCAACACTGGCTGGTTCTAGCTCTTCAAATGTGAGGATGTGCTGCTTTTCTTTGTTTTATAAATAAGTGTAAATTTAATACCCTTTCGGCCAGACAAAACAGGCACTGTGTCGATGTCACCTTGAGCTCTGGCAACTTCTAACTGGCATTTTTCACTATTTGTAACATTGTACAGCTTTAACAATTAATAGATTAATAATAAAAAATAATCACCAGTTGCAGCCCTGCCTCAAACCCCACAGTGATATGGGATTGTAACCAAACCTATCGGTTGGTTTGGTTGGTATCTGTTGGTCCCTGTTGGGATCGCATAGAATCTTAATAAACAAACAGACAGACGAAACAGCTGAATTTTAAACGTGACATGTTAAAAAAATCCATCTTTCACGTAAACGACTGCTATTTGCATGAAACTGTGGCAGACAATCAGGATATAAGCAGGGGACTACAACCTGGCACCAAACATCACTGTCTCTCCGCTCACAGTTTGTGTCAGCAGGACGGACCACTGAGGGCCATAGGTGGCCCAGTTGTTAGGACACAGCAAATGTCACGGGCAGAGGGAGAGAGCGTCCCCTCGAGTCCCCCAGATGCTGCTCCCACCTCTCATCATTAACTCTCACACTGAGATAGTAATTAGGGCTTCTTGCGGCATAAGACAGATTCTGCATCAGACCAGATTTTCTAAGCTGTCATTCTAATTATATAGGCCAGGGTAAGATGGATCAGCTTGGCCGTGTGTTAGTGTTGATGTCAGTTAATCATGGGGACTTGGCTCCAAGTCACAAGGCTCTCTGCTGTGTCCATCCGAAGGTACGAAAAACAAGTTTGTGGTAGAGGTGGTGATGATACAAAATTTTTATGCCAACTCTGTGTGAGTGTTGTTTAGCTGTTATTAGTTCTATCTCATGGCTGATAGATTAAAGCACAAAGTATATCCCAGTGTGACTGTACAGTGTCATGACTCACAGTAGAGTTTAGCTGCTCATTTAAGTCTGACTTTAGCCCCCACTCGTCAAGCAACTGGCAAATTATAACCTTTTCTCGCAGTGCAAGCTAGGACATCTTAATTGGATTTGACAAGGGCATATTATGCACAACAAATATGCATAATTTGGCAAAAATGGAACAGAAAATTGGAAATAAAGAACAGAACAAAGTAGATTTACATGGTCGGGTAGTCTGAATGTCTGGTATCATATTCTCTCCTGCCGCCTCCATAAAAAGGCACAGAACTGTAACAATGGGTATCAGTGGAAAGTGCTTTAAAGTTAAAGCTGATGGATGGCTTGTCAAAAAAAATAATTGCACTGGTGGGAAAGTGGGTCTGCGTGCTTAAAGGGGGGAGGGCAGGATCTACAGAGAGGATGATGGGAAGTGACAGTGGTCTGTCAAGACGCAGTGGCTGCCCAGAGTAGTGTGAAGCCCCAGCTAGAAGGTGGCAGAACAGAGCAGGCTGTCAGAGCAGGAAAGTGCCTTTAATACATTGAAATGAAAAGGAATCCGCCTGTCAGACCTGTTCAGCCAGTCGAGGGAGGAAGCAGGAATATGGTGGAATAGGTGTAGACGTGGTAGAGCTGGGTGAAGCTGGCGCGCCACTGGCCAGGCTACAGGTACAAATCATGCAGTCGAATGGGATGGAACGTCAGCCGCTAGTGGCTGCTACCAGTTACAACTGGTTCCTTTTTGCTGTGACAATTCATTAATCAGTTTGACAGATCTGGCCTTATTACATGGAATATTTGACACTTGAGCAATTGGTTGTCAACTGCATCCTATTATAAATGCAATTCAGAGTGAATTCTGGCTCTCTTGTTGTAATTCAGAGAAGCCTGTTATCTTTAAGAAGTCCTGCGCTGACCTTGGAAGGCAAGCACTACTGCTGTATGCTTAAATGTTTGCAGTATTGGTGAATATACAAAAGCCTCGAGAAAAAACATATACAATACACAGCTCATTCTTCTGCTTGGTCCTTGCCCATGCGTGATATAAAAGTGTCAGGCTTTGATTGGAGGAATGATGTATAGACTGACCTAACAAAGGATCAAGTGCACAGTAAGACAGACAGCTAATAGATAGAGAAGCAAGAGGAGCCTCATTTAGAGAGGAAGGGCTGTTTGCGCTGCCAATATGACAAAGGGGAAGTCGACAACCATTGATCCATGCTCACGGATGACAGCTTAAAAATTCAGCAATAATCATGACAAATGAGGAGAGGCACCACAGCCAGAAAATTATCAATAATCAGCGGCTGAGAAGAAATGTCAAGGTCAGAGAGAAAAGGCTACTGAAGTTCTGTGTGTGTGGACACTGCCAGGTGATATATTGGTAAAGATAGGAGGAGCAGCCTCTAAAGCAAGGCAGAAGTTATTAATTAAGTTTTGGATCCCACTGGGACATGAATGTCCCTCACTATGGATTCCTAGCCGGAGCCCACTGAATGCCAAGGGCAAAGAGACCATTATGTAACAGGCAGTTTCTGGTGGCTTTGATCCCTCACAGGGGAGCTGGTGGATGAATTTGCTGTATCAATAACTCAATCCCTTTTCAAAGGAAACCTGAAGAGGGCTGAGGCATTAGTAGCATTGCGTTTCATGTTAGGTCACTGCTGATGGGGGGCTCAAGCAGGATGGATTTACCTATTCATTCATCCAAACGTTTTTGAGTGGCCTGTCAGGGTCGTGGTGGCGGGCAAAGTAGCCCAAGAATATTTTTTTTTACCAAACCACTTTCTTCAGCTACTCCTACAGGGGTACAGGATCCTCACTCCCTCTAAATGCCAGCTGGGAGATGTAGCACCTCTATCCTGGGTTCTGCTCTGGGGTCTCCTCCCAGTTGGTGATACAGGGAATACGTATGAAGCCCAAACCTTGTCGTTTACCTCCTCCAATCATAAAGGAGCAATATTTTGATGCAGAGGTTGTCCAGAATTGCTGAAGTTCTCACTTTATCTTGTGCAGTGAAACCAGCACCCCAGTGGAACAGCCTCATCTAGGCTGTTTGTGTCCATTTGTATCTCAGTGTTTTAGTCACTACCCAAAGTTGGTGACTGTTGAAGATTTGTCTGGCAGATTAATTGATAGAGCTTGGTTTTAAAGCTCCACCACTATCTGAAACAAAGCCTAGATTATTGAACCAAATTCCCCTCCTTTTCACCATCAGTTGTGATAAATAGCCACTTTTTGGGAGACCGCTGTGGCTTCAGCCTCAAAGGTGTTGGTCTTCATCCTGACCATGTTGCACTCATCCAAACCACTAGAGATCACAGGTCAGATGCAGGTCAGTGTAGATATCATTGTCACCAAACCATACACTCTCCAGACCGTGGCGGAGCCAGTGCCCACACTAACCCTTATTGAAGGGGAATTCCACTGATTTTACACATCAAAGTCTGTTTATAGGTCTTGCAAAGCACGACGGCATATGTAAAAAAACAAAAAGGCATTTTGCGGCTCCAGAAGGAGCTGTGTGAAGTCTGATCAAGTGTGGCTGGTTAAAGACTACAAGTTTGAAAATTAAATAAATCTGGGGGTGTGGAGAAGGAAGTGAGCTTATCAGACCTCTGTAGCCCGCTCCTCATCTCTGCTTGAGGCGGCTCAAGGCTACATTAGCTGCTACTAGCATAACTCACCTGAATATTCGACTGAACTGTCAGTGGTCGAGTTGCATTGTGGGTAATGTAGGCACCAGGTTTTGACAAGAAAGAAGGAATGCATGAGAAAAATAGATATATCTGGTTCTGATCATCAATTTTGATCATTTCTTCAAAACCATCGTGAATATTTATGACATTGCTCTTCTGCACTTCAAACACTTCCCCTGTCCTAAATGTACATTAATTTTTTATTAAAATGTATATATTGAGCAAACATGGATAGCTGAATAGAGGATGAAACATGATTTAGAGGGCGGTTTGAATCAGTCACTTGTTTGATTAGCTATGTACATACACACAGTGAGTCACAGGCATCTCAGCAAGCCTCTGCCTGAGTGAATGACACATCCTCCAACCTGCAGTATAGTCATAACTGAGTTTATGAAATTCCTGAAAAAAAACCCACCATATTAGGTTGTTCATCTTAGACACAAGGTGACCCTGCTGACTATATTGTATAGTCATTATCTATAATGAAGTCAATGGCTTGTTTCGTAGTTGGGGCAATTAAAAGTTGCATCATTAGACTTAGCTATTTTCATTTAGGCTTAGCAAGTTGCATAACACTAATGTCCTCAGTTATTTGCTGCTGAAGTAGAGTGAAAGAGGAGAAAACTGTAAAGCAGTAAAAGGAGTTGCTGACACAGCCAACAGAGCTCATTTCAGTGAGATGCTAATACCCTAATGCAGCTGCAAATGCACTTTTTTTTGTATCTTTTTAAATCAACCAAGCAGGTCACTTGTTCAGCCAAGGTTCAATGGGCCACGAGTTCAAAAAGACAAGAGAATAATTTACTAGCTGTGTCATGCTCCTGTGATTGAGTCGTCATTCTGGCTTTGAGACTTGTTTTGTGGCCTCTGTGTGAAAAGTGGCATGTGGCTGTAGGTATGCACACTTCAGGGGAGGTGAGCTTTCTAGCATCTCTGGTCCAAACTAGCACACTGCTAATAACAACACGAGAGATTAATCTTCAACTGGTGAAAATGATCCTGCAGCAAAGAGAAAAACCTTGGTGGAGGTGTGAAACAATTAAGCGTCCTCAGTAGCTCATTTGTTGAGGTGTTTTTGGCTTCTTTACCAGGTCTATGGAATGTTCACATCCATTCACACGGAGTTGTACATTTTTTAAATACTGTTAGCATCATAACGTTATACGTCGCCTCAAGAGGGATGATTATTCTGTCATATTATTGCCGCCCAGACACTGCCCACACACTTCCTTTGCCTTTGCTGTAAGGATAAAGCACAGTTCCTGTTTTTCTGGGACCATCTGTAAGAAATAACCAGCCCAAGGTAAAAACGATGACTGCAACTTGGCAGAAGATTAAACGGGCCCTCTGCAAAAGCCATTAATAATTCTCATATTTTGGAAACAGACCATACATACAGAATCTGTGGTATTTAATCTCCTCTCTCAGCGAATAAAAAAAAAAAAAAAAAAAAAAAAAAGGTCAGCTGGGAGGGAGAGACTTTTTTCTTCCCCAGCCCAGAGTGATGGGCCTAGCTTTTCCAAGGCACCCCATTTGTCTGTCAGGGTTGTGAGCAGAGCCAGTGATTTAGTTTCCATCACATGAAGCTCATGTCCGGTTGATGATACTGCCAGGCGGGATATTGGGAGAATTTGTCACCTGGAGCCTTGACAGGGAGATAATTGCTGATAGTTAGCAGAATAATAGGATATGAGCATTACTAGCCACACAGGGTTTAGGGAATATTTTTTGCTCATACTTCAGAACACATTTTCCTCACATAATTTCCTTATGACTTTGTTTACCCAGAGATAATTTAACCTAATCAATATGTATGAACCAACCAATACATCAACTAAGTATTTAGAAAAACATCTACAGTATGCAGTGTGAACGTAAAAATATGTGTATGTTATGCATTGACAGTGCCACGCCTTCTTGTATCTGCCTGTGTGTCATGGTGAATAATCCACAGGGTCTGGCCCATCAGCGGGTCTCACACAGCCTCAACACCTCTGCCGAGCAGCATCCGCAAACAACAACTCTGCCTGTGGCTACAAACAAGGCAAGGCACATCAGAACACAATACAGAACCATTTCAAACTCACCAGGAGTTGCAGCCCCCCCCCCCCCCCCCCCCCCCCCCCCCCCCCCCCCCCCGCCCCCCCCCTATCTCCCTCTTTTTTATCTTTTTCCTCCTCTCCTCCCCCCCCCCCCACCCCCCCCCCCCCCCCCCA
>CM022492.1:15592041-15603355 GCA_011952105.1 Coreoperca whiteheadi
CCTCATGCGCCCCCTCCCCCCCCCCCCCCCCCCCAGTTAAGTCAAAGGTTATTTTTCCCTCATTATTTCTTGGTTGATCTCCGACTAGTTCCAACTGTAACCTCCAAAGTGCAGCAGTCAGTGAATACGATGCATGTTGAGTTTTGGGTGTTCTGGGTTTCTTCTTGACAGGATTTCAAAAATCCTCACATTCCCAGATTGCAGTTGATCTGAGAGTTCATCTAGGGTCTCTTAATGTTTTGTCTTTAGGCTAATTTGGACATACTTAAAACCATTCAGCCCAATTAGTTTGAATAAAAAAGCCAAAGTTGAGTATTTATGTGAAGTTATTGCCCCAAGTGCATCTTGATTTCCCTTTCAAATGGTATTGGCACCACGTTGGGAGGCTAAGTGTTGTGTGTTTTACGTTCTCTTCAAATATGAGACAATGAAGATCTTTGTTGAAACCTAATTTGACCCAAATGTTGGCAAGATGAACACATGATGATTTACAAAAGAGACAGGTCACATTAGACAGCTGTAATAGATGGAGCAGCAAAAGGGGTTCTGGAGATAAAGGAAATGTGCCAGAAAACTCAGCTGTGGGGGTTAGGGAATAATCTCTCTATAATAGCCAGTGGTGGGTCAGAGAGCACTCCCGCCCCACCCCCACTGTCTTCTTGTGTGTTAACTAACGCTCACCAGAGTGCTGCCTGAACTCCGCGCTGGCAGAGCCATGGAGTGGGATCCAAACTCTCAGCAGCTCTGCGACCTGGCTGAACCTTCTACCTACTGCCCCTCGGTGGGAGGGGAGAAACTGCTGAAGAAGTCCTCTGAGCCAGCAAGAGGCTGATTTAGGCAGATTTACCCCCCTCCCAGCAAAAATATAACTTTGAAATGAAACACAAATTATCTCTGTTGGGAGCGCCGTGAAATATTTACTGCTGTTGTTTCAGTTGGTGTGGTTTTATGTGCCGTTTGTGTATTGGATAGTTAATGGTGTGTATTTTCCGCCCGTTTGTTGTACTCTTATTTTCCTGAGGATACATGAAAGTATAAATCTTTTTACCATGCAAAATATGAAATTCTTATTGCCTTGGAAAGGCAATACTTAATGGCATGGAAATACTTTATTCTCTCCTGGGCTTGAGGGCCATGGACATTACGCTTTCTAAAACAATGATGTGGTTGATATGTTCCAAATCGAAAGGGGTTGTGAGACATGCAAGTCCCACCCAGTAACAGGATTTGGCCGTATAACTTGCCTCATTCTAACTAGGGCTAATGAAGGGGGGTGCTTTAAGAAGTCTCCAGCATGCAGCCAGGCATTACCGATTAGGTCAGTGGAACGGCCACTGGGCTGAGCATGATGGATGACTGGTGGAATGAGTTTCTGCCTAGCGGTATTGTGAAATCTTTTTATTGTCACTGACGGGGCCTATGAAGGGACTGATAAATGAGGGAGCAAGTGTCAGAAACGCCCTTCTTTGCCCTGCTGCGGATTTAATATCTGCCCCAGCTACACAGTAGGGAGTATTGATAAAAGCAAAAGTTTTAAAAATAACCACAGTCGGTGAGAGCCAGGCGGAGGGAGGTGGGGACGATTAAGGCGACCGGCTGCCGGACTAACCCAGGGTTGGTCGCTGTAAACACCAGTCGAGGCCAGTGCCCATGCTGGGAAGAGGGGCCACTTTTTATGGGGAACGGGTGTTACCTCAGTGACACGGTGCTGTGATAAATGTGTTGCCTCCATCTGGTTTCTGCACATGTAATAAATATCTGGACTCATGTTTGACCTCTCTCACTTAGCAGACACATCTTTCACATCGGAAACATCCAAAAGGGAATCACAATTATGGGTGTGTGGAAGAGGGATTGCATGACCAGTATTTTTTTAAATCTTGAGGTATAAGAGCAGCAAAAACAAGTGCACATCAAAATGCAATGATTATCTACAGCCATAATATAATTTACCTATTAATTAATCTATTAGTCTATAAAATGTCAGAAAATTGTTAAAAATGCACATTGCAAGTTCCAAGAGCCCCAGATGGCATTTTCCAATTGCTTGTTTTGTCCAACCAACTGTCCAAAATCCAAACATATTTAATTTTGAAAGCAGCAAATCCTTACCTTTGAGAACCAGGAACAAGAGAACGCATATTTTTGCTTAATAAATTACTTAAAATTAATCCAGAACTAATCAATTATCAGATTTGTTGTTTACTTTTCCATCGATCAGCCAATTGATTAATCGATTCATTGTTTCAGCAGTACCCTCAATAGATTAGTATTTATGAAGCAAACAGACCGAAAAAGAAATGACAGAAGTAAAACATGCACACAGGCACAGTGTTTCCTTTATTCTTCCCCGTCCTGCAGGTTTGTGGTCTGACCTTGCAGCTTCTGTGCCCCATCCATCTTGGGCTGTTTAGCCATTTCACTGGATACATACTGCGCAGATTAACACAATTCATCACCACAATCATCCTCGATTCATCACCCTTCCCAATGAATGTTTTGACATCTAGTTAATTTTCTGCTGATGATTTATCAAATTATAATTACCATACTCTGAAGGAGTCATTCATTATGTTGATACATGATAATGATGCCAAAGTGGATTGAATTTTAAGTAAGTTCTCTGTGATTATAGTATATGCATTATTGTGAGTAATGCCTTACAATTTGGTCCCTTCCAGCAGTAGAAAGTCCGGGGTCTCTGTTAATGTTGTGACAATAAACGCAGAAACAGACAGGTTGTTAATTCATTGTTTCACCACAAATTGCTGAGCGAGGGCATGCAGAGCATAAAAAAGTCAGATTCAGGACACTGATTTAAGGTGCTGCGTGATTAAAGGGTGCACTAGTTCTTTCAGGGCTTCAGTTATGCTCCTGGTGGGGAAGCTGCAGGACTCAAGTACTTTATTAGCAGATGCCTTGTTCATTGAGCCTTACAGCGGTGGCTCAAACACAATAAATACAGCGGCTGGTCAGCTTTGCATACCATAGAACAGAGAGTTAATATATTTATTAATTTTGTTATTTAATTAAAATGGTCATAAGAACGCTAAGTAGTCAATAGAGCTGCAGGTAATGATTATCAATGAATCCGTCACTAATTTCTTCGATTAATCCATTGTGAATTTGTAAAATGAAAGCTCAAGGCAATGTCTTCAAATTGTTTCTTTTTGTTTGTTTGACAAACAGTCCAAAACCCAAAGGTATTGAATTTGTATTGAATGATATGAAACACAAACACATTTGAGAAACTGGAACCAGCAAATGTTTGACACAGTCAGGCAATCGTAATATCTACATTGCAAAACCTAAATGTATAATTCAGACTTATTCTGTCACTTTTTTACTGTTAGTGGTAGTCTTTGAACGTCTTGCTTCGCTGGCTAATTTGTGTTTGGTGTGCAAAAAGGCATGAATCTATTGTTTTGTTCAGAATGACGGCGTGTCATCATGCAGGGTATGTTGTTGGTCATTAATTAATACAGTGTTCGCAGAGAGCGCTATGAGGTCAAGAGGGCGTTCCCCTTTCAGTGGTTCAGCTCAGCTTGTTGTTTCAAGTCAGGTAGTGATGGTGGCCATTTTCCAAGAGTCTGATGATTTTGTGTCCTGTATCTAAAAGTGGAATAGATATGTTACGCTACTGATTGATAAAGAATAATGCTGCATTTATATCCTGTCTACTTGTTACAATATGGGCTTGTTTACTCACTATTACAAGATAGTTTACCCCACTGCTAGCCAGAAAATGTAGTCTGAATTATACATTTTTTAAATTGTATTTAATGTTACATGTTTGTAGCAAGTTGTTAACAAGTTTAACCAGATATAAACAAACTGTAGAGGCAATGTAGCTCCTTTGCAAATAACAGCATTGAGGTATCTATGGTAATATTTTATGTTGTTTTCATTGAACTGCCCATGATGATAACAGCCATTTGCAGCCATTTTGCCACCTGTTTGTTTACACTTCTATACTTCCTTTCGCCAAATAGGAGACATTGTAGACCTCATAAATTCTCTATACCTCCTTCTCATAAAATAGGAGGCTCCAGTAAATGTCGGTTGTTTGTATTTACAGTCTGTGTAATATAAATGGGTCATAAGTATAAGGTTGGCTGTTCTCAAAGACAAAAACATTGGAACCAAGGGTAATTCTTTAAACTTTCTTTTGCCTTTTGAACATTTGTCCTCTCAGGCTCCCACTTATCAAGAGACTTATTTGGCTGTCCACTTCCATGTTTCTCTTGTATCACCGTAGTGCCCATTTTGTCAAGATAAGTGCTCAAATTGAGCCATTTTGTCTCACTTTAAAATAAAGCAACATCTATTATGGTGATCTTTTATTCATAGCTCCGTTACCTCTCACCTCCACCTGCTTCAGTATCCTCTCCCCTCTCTTCCCCTACTTGCCCCAAAGAAATGAATGGTGGGTAACCTTGTGAGGGTTTGCCTCTCCACTCCAGGCTTGTCAGCCCCAATCTGCAATCATTTGGTGTGAAATGTGCGCGTTGGTCCAGGGCTCTCAAGGTCAGGGCCTGGTAATTGATGTTGCTTATTCATCTGTTTCCTGTGTCTTTTCTCCCTCCTTACACAGCTGTCTTTGTTTGGATACATTGTTTGAGGATTTACTGTAGTTCTTAAAGGCCCTGAGAAGTGTCCCCCTGCTGCCCGGTCTCAATGTCCCTGCCTCTCTGGAGGCCCAGAGCTGATGACACACTGCTGGTCTTGGACAAAGACATGTTTTTCTAAGACAAGATGGAGGGAGCATCTCCCTGCATAACAATTGAGGCCAGACTGGAATGAGTCTTACAGTCATTGCTGTGTGCTTTAAATCAAACTTCAAATAGTTTGTAAAAGAAAAGAAAGAAAGAACTATTGACTTTTGTATGCTGTATATAAGGAGTTTTTTCTCTTTCTTTCTGAGCCCAAGTAAAAAGTGATATAACAGAAGGATAAATTGAGGAGTTTGTTCAGAAATATAACAAGTGCCACATCCAGTCCAAAATTATATCCATATCTAAATTTCCTTCTCCTAAATCTTCAAAATTTTATTTTCTTTGGCAGGAAGTCCTGGCAGCCGAACAAATAAATCAGAATTTCTAAGTGCTATGAGCATCTCTAGACTAAAGGGGAAAAATATAACTTAACATGGGCTGATGTGAATCTCCTACAAGCACATGAAGTATCTGTATCGCCACTTCTCGAGCCTCCACAGCACTGTGCACCCTTGATGGCTGTCACCCAAGGTGCAGAAAAACAATGGGCTCATTTGAAAACAAAGAAATGATTATGGGGGGACGTTTAATCCCAGCTTGACATGTCAGCAGGCTACATGGGCGACAGCTTTCAAGAGAGTCTTTGAAGTGGCAGTCTTTTCAGATTCTTGGCTCATTACACAATAAAGAATGCTTCACATGTAACTGGAGTGGGCTGGGAAATGATGGTTAATGATGTTTACGGGCTCTTTGACTTGCAAGTGAATTTACAAGATTGGCCGTCATGTGGCTAGCTGGTTCTTTTTAAGTTATGGAGAGATAAGGCAACAGGAAACATCTCAGTCACTCAGGAAGTTTAAACTGTTTTCATATTAACCCACAAAGCCATAAGCCATGCTACAGTTACCATTAAAGGCAGTCAAGCTGAGATCTTCACATTTTGAGGAAAGCTATTAACATTCTAGAAAATGACCCAACATCTCATGCTCTCAGGCTCTTGAGAAATAAAAACATTTATAATCTAAATGAGGACATCTACAAGGTTTTATAAGATAGGTAATGATGGAAAACGCTGTCAATTATATCGTTAAAATGTAGAAGTTCTCGTCAAACTCACTTTTCTGTCCTGTGGAACCTTTGCTTGTGGCTGAGTCATAGAAATATCCAACCTTTTTAACAGATGTGTCCTATAATGGCTTCCCATTGGCAATAAGTTGGGCATTTCAGTCCTTCATCGTCCCCAAACAATAGTCCTAATCTCCTTGATCATGCTCTGTGGGGAGGAATGTGAGTGACGTGCCCACAGTAAACATAGGAAATGCACCTGTGAGGACAATGTGTTGTGGAGGAACAAAAAATGCGCACAAGGCAGCTGGAAACCTTTTAATTAGTGCTAATTACCTTAGCAGAGGAACGTCGGGAGGCTTGAAAGGATTTGTGTCAGCTGCTTGAGAGATCAAAGATTGAGGCAGTCACATTTTGTTCTGCTGAATCAAAAACTAATAAGGAGGGTGATAATGGGGCCCAGGAGAATGACAACCCAGGTGGTGGTGTGTTTAATCCCCACTCAATCCTAGTTCCAGTTAAACAATCAGATGGTTCAATTTTCAGTTACTTCTCGAAGAATCAACTTTTCCGTTAATGGAATAAGGCTGAAAAATGCACAAATCATTAAGTCAAGAACTAAATGCTCTAAAAGCAGAAAATAATCACTAGATTTACATTTAATGGTGATAGCAGCTATTTATGTATTCATTATTCAAGTGTAAAATGATTAAACACCACTGTGATGTCAGACAAGCCTGTCAGCCAGCAAGTTTCATTTTTATGATTGTATAAGCCAGAGGGTCAGCAAGCTTTTCAGTCACAACCCATCAACCCAACCCGTGTGATGGTATCTGCAAGTTTTTCTGGAGGTGGGTCAAATCTAGCTTAAAAGTCGGTCCCCTTCACATCCAATTCACCGTCACATTCTTACCTACAGGCAACCTCTGCTGAGCCCCGGTCATTAATCAAAGCGGAGTGCTGTCCTGACCTCAGCCCCTTCCCTTTGAAGTGCTCTGTCCTCTGCAGCATGAGGAAATCATTTGCTGCCTGATTCAATGAGCCATCAGTCGAGCCAGCAGACCTAATGACATGTGAGAATATTAACCTCCTACCACCAAGAGTGCTGCCGCTTGGGAAGCAGTCTATTATTCATCCAAGGTTTTACTCAAACCCCTTTTCACAGGACTGCCTTTCTGTTAAACCCCCCTACAAAACCTGTAACCATGCAGGCATCCAGTGCTCAATTCTGAAGCTAGTTATTCCACTCTTCGTACGAATGATAGGATATTAGACTTTAAATGCTATATTTTAATATGTATATTTTAACATAGTCTTCAATTCTAACAGTCTTGCAAAAAAAGTGTTTGGCATACATACATACAACACTGTCTTTAAAAGGTACAGAGATCCAGGCTACTCTGCTTAGCTCATGTTTCATTTGCTCTGGCAGGTACGCCGGAGGCCCCTCTCCCATTCAAACAGGTTTCCAAACGTCCTTTATTCGGTCGGGCTAATCACAGCCGTTTATCTAATATGGGGCGGGTCTGATAAAATGACTTGACAGAGGAGCATTACTGGTCCAGTTTTGAAGTCACGTGTTTCGCTGCTCCTGTTGCTCTGATTGGTTGATACAGCGCAAATAAAGGCACCAGGCTCATGAAACTCAGATCAAACTTTCAAACTAGGAATAGCTAATCAAATATGAATCAAGATTCTTAGTTACTGTAAGAGAGCGTTTGGGACCAGGCCGCCCTTTTTTTCCTGCTTCAAAAAGGACCAAGCACTGCCCCAACTTGGATGTCACTCAGTGCGTTTGGTTGTAGGTCTTTCCAATTGCGTCCAGAGGCATTTTGGTTTGCGACACTCAATAACATTAAGCGTAGTTGGTTTTGGAGCAGTGACAGCTGAGAGCACAGCTTATTGAAAGTTTTATTGATCACTGGGATAGCATCGACTTGGAATGAAGTTGGTTCAATGTAAAAAAAATAAAATAAAATAAAATAAAATAGGTTCCATGTAGTAAGCTAGTTTTGCCATGTTGCTGTAGCTTAGCTTGCTAAATATCTCTGGGGGATAACTTTACTGTAGTGAAGCTTCATTTAATGTGTAGAGTAACTGGTAGCTTAGCTCACTCCAGTTACCAAGGAGCTTGCCCAACACTGCATTTAGCGTAGAAGCATAGCATAGTTTAAAGGTACAGTCTGTGATCCAAATGTAAAGAAAAGAGTGGCCCCAAAACCTAAATTCAAAACACACTGGAACCACTGTTGCTCTAAAATTGGTTGGCGGGTCTGTATAAATTCCAAGAAAACAAAAACAAAACCTATGGTTTTATGTAGCATGTATGTTTATATGTGTGTAATGTTTTCTAGGGTCGTGTGATTTTTTGAAAAACAAGCCTACATTTTCAATTATGATCAGTTGTCAAACACACATGATTTTCCAACATTACAATGCTAATCCTGAATTATGTGTCTGAATTTAGCTCAAATTTATCTGGTAAAAAAAATGGGCATTGGGAATTTAACCAACAATGTCATGTCTTTTAAATGAAGGTAAAAAGCATTATATTTTTACGACCATGCTCCTCCATGCCATTCATTATGGTTTCCTATCTCGACAGGCAATCTGTACTGAGAAGCATCCAGTCCATTACACACATATGAGGCCCATCACTCCTGCAGTATTGACGAATTCATCAGGCATTTTTCTCTCTGCTCCCTGAGCAGAATTTAGATTTGACTGCCATTCCCAACCCAGAACGGCCTTGTTAGAATACAAACATGACTTTTCCACTCTGGAGCTAGTTGGGAGCTCTTACAGTGATGAGCCATTACCTGTCAGCGGTTGGAGCATGGCCTCCAGTTTACACTGATTTGTCAAGTACAACACCGCGTTGAGTAGAAATGCATCCAGCATTACTTGAGGCATAAAAAGACAAGACTGCTATTTTATTGTATGTTGACAGTGAAACCTTAAAGTACAATATGTGCTGCCAATTTACAAGAGGTGATGCAATTAAAAATAGTCAAATTTTGATAGATGAATTGTTTAATTCAGCAAAAACAACAACTCAGACATATAATCGTCGTTTAAGTTGATATGGCAAACAGTTGGCTATTTTCACATCTAGCAGATACAGAGCAACATTAGTATTCATTAGTCGTGTTTCTGGCCCCCTGGCGAATGTAAGGAAGCACTAGCTATTTACTAACTTTGTCTGTCATTTGGGGGCAGGTAATGTACAGTGGGTTTTTAGAGCTTTTTTTGCTTTAAACAGTTGCCTGCTGTAGCCGAATATGACACTGTTAAGTTCATCACTACAAACCCCTTAACATACTGTATATGTCATTGATCCATTATTATTCTAAAAATATATTTATTATAGCTGCTCTAAGTCAGTTATAAAGCGAAAAAACCAACCATTTACTGGTTGTAGCTTCTCAAATAAAAATGTTCTGCTTTCCTCTGTTTCATATCATTTTAATTTGACTATCATTGGGTTTTAGACAATTTTGTGGACAAAACAAGCTATTTGAAGACGTCCTCTTGGCTCTGGGAACTTGTAATGGGTATTTGTCATTATTTTCAGACAATTTTAAACTAAACAAGCAATTCATCAAAAAAAAGGAACCATAGATTTTCTGCTTTTCTCATTATATAATTTGAATATCTTTCGGGTTTTGGTCTGTTGGTCTAACAAAACAAGCCGCTTGAAGATGTCACCTTAAGCTCTGGGAAGTTGTGATGGTCAATTTCCTCTATTTTCTAAGCTTTTAATCGATTAAGTTGTTGTTGTTGTTGTTGTTGCTGCCCTATTTTGAAGTAGTTCAATTCATGGCAGAGATGGCAACATCAGACCCATTTCAGTTGCTCATAGATATTATCTGGTCATCACTGTCAAAAATTAAGGCTGACTTATTCCTTGTCACATACAGTAGTAGAGAAGCCTGGAGTGACACCAAGTGGAATCAGTTCTGACAAGTGATAAAAAAGTGTTTTGGCATGTTACGGGCCTTGTGGGCTGGCCTTAGTACCCCACGGTCACAGGTTGAGGACATCCGACCTGAAATGCATGCAAACTAATGGCCAACATGACTGACATTTCCCCCGATGAGCCCAAAGTGTTCGCCCGTTGTCAGCAAGAGTTTATCAATAGGCACGTCTGCATATGCAGTCGTCTATCGATCCATCCATCTCTGTCCGCCCGTCTCTGCATCACTGTAGCTGTCTGTTGTCATTCAGTGGATTGGCTGTGAGCAGAGATGGCTGCAGGAGCCTCAATTTGCAATCCTTCCACCTTGGGAAAGGGATTTAGAATAATGGCGGCGTCATTTTGTGACATGTTGAAATCTCACATGACCTTGCTGTTTTGAACGCAGAACATCAGAGTTTTTATTTAGCAGTCAGCTTCTAGTCAGCTTCACACTTTTAGCACCTTGGAGGAAACGTGCAAGCAGACGCTGTAAGGTGTATTTGTGTTATCTCGAGTCTTAGTCATCACTGTTAACATCATTAATAGATGCGAGGCAGCCAGGTCTCGTTTGCACTATTCTCCCATAGAGACTGACTCGCTGTACTGAGTGTTTTGGTAACAAGGCCCCAGGTTAATTGCGACAAGTACCAGAGGCCTTGCCCCTGCAGATAACGTGGCGCTTTAGAGCAGCGAGATGCTTTGTGATTAGAGAAAAGGACCAGGTAGGTGACTGAGGTGAGGATAAAGAAGCCAGATCAGGTCTCTGGGGAGAGAAAGGTGTGAGTCTATGGAGGATTGAGGTAAACAAGATTGTACCTGTGAGGGAGATAGAAGCTGCTGCCCCCAGGTCATTATTGCCCTTAGAGCAGGAAGCAGAAAGCGCACACACACTCACAACTCAGTGTTCAATGTCCAGGGATAATAGGGTTACTATTTTATCCCTAAACTGTCAGCCAGTCAAAGCAATCAATCATGATAAGCAGACATTCAGGGGCTACAAGGAGTAAGTGAATATTGAATTAACGAAACTGCAGCGTTAACGCAATGAAAGAGCCAGATAATAACTTTATCCCATTTGGTTAATCAGTGTTATTCAGCACACATATATGTAAATCATCCTCAGAAATTAATTGGAATGACAGGTTCATTGCCAATATATTATTATTACACCTATAGCGTTAAACCTGGCTCGGGCCGCAGCTCCCACAGCAGTGAATTTAGCTGATTAAATCACTGGGTGCACGCAGCAGTGGTGACACGAAAACAACAATTAATAAGCCAACCCCCAGTGCACAGCGGCTCCATTTTAACCAGCCTGCTAATAACATTACATGGCAAAAATATCCTATTTAGACAGGTGAAAAGGGATTTGGAAGCAATTTGATTTTCTTCCTTATTGTGTATAGCCAGCTGCTATATTTAAGAACTTTATTTATAGGAATATTCATATGTTTTGCTTGATATTGTATTATAACTTGTGCTAAAGAGGCTGCTTGCTTTACTGTTTATCTTGACAGCTCTCTTTTTATCTCATTTGTATCCCACCCCCCCCCCCCCCACACACACACACACACAC
>CM022492.1:15603380-15630380 GCA_011952105.1 Coreoperca whiteheadi
TTTTTTTTTTGTTTTAGGTGTGTTTTTTTTTTTTTGTTTTTTTTTGCCCCTTTTTTTTTTTCTCTTTTTTTTCCCCCCCCCCCCCCCCCCCCCCCACACACACACCCCCCCGAAAACCATCCCCCTCTCGCGCACACACGCACAATCACTCACAAAGAATGCACATTAAAAAGGATTTGTTCCCCAAAGAAGGTCGGCATTTGTAAGGCTACTGACAGATTTAAGTGTCAATTAAGTTGATGTACAGTGGGCACATTATCATACAAGGTTGTCAGGCGTGGCAATTTCAGGGAAACAAATACCCGGAGCTTTACACCTTCCACGGCTTGAACTTTGTATGGACCCACAGTTGCAATGAATGTCACAGTCAATCATTTATCCACTTGGCAAGCTTTCCGGTGGGGAGTGTGAGATCAAGTCATTTTATACAAATAATAACCACAAAAAAAAATCTGGATTCCAAAATGCTTTGTCATGTTCAGTGACGAGGTCCCATCCCTGGCCAGTTCGGAGTTCTTAAACTCATTACTGGGAGGGGGGGAAATTATACCTCTGCACAAGGATGATGGATGACAAGTTAAATTTGTGTCCAGGGACTGAAGGTGAATGGTGACAGAGGTATTTATCTTGAGAATGGAGGTTGGGGTCAGGCAAGGCTGGGTGCCTTAAGGCACAAGACATTGACAAATTTATCCAGTGGACCCCATTGCTTGGGCCTTTTCTTTGTTTTGAATCCTTGCCACTCGCTAAGTGACCCACATCTTTTATGCTGCCAATGTGTGAAGAATACCCTGCCATGCCAGGCATCCCACCTCTGCTGATGCTTGTAGTTCATTCTTCTGTGAGGCCTAACTATTTGACTCATTTTGAACCATGTTTGTTCGGGGTATTCAGGTACTGTTACATTCTGGGTCACTGGGTTAATTTGATTTATCAAAGTTACAAAGAGCTTCAGAGATATTTTAGATGATAAAGTGTTTCTGTTCAGCTTCTTAGCTTGGTCTGAGCTGATCTGGTTCAATTGAAGTTCCATCCTACGTGAATTTGTCTGTTTTTTAAGTTCATGGTGAAAGCAATGTCTTCAGTAGTGTTTACTGAGGCAGAGGACAGTGTTTACATGTGTCTGTATGAAAATATACTACTATAGAGAGTAGGGGGTGAGCGACAGAGACCTCTAGTGGAGATTGAAGAAGCCTTTTGAAGGTTGACAAGGACTCTACTATACTTCTGTACATCTTAAAATGTTACTTCAGTCATTGTTTATGAGCAACCATTGCTTAAGCTAATATTAATGATACATTTGCTGCTGAACTGAAAACACTTATGTATTTCAATGATTTTTACATATTCATTTGTATGTTGTAAGAGTCCTGTTACTATAATAGTAGCCACAATACACAGCCAGTCAGTGTTGTAATTAGTTTTTGTGCATAGATCTTTTTATTATATTGGGAAGTATGACGAATTGGCTCAATAATAGGCAGTAAATGTAGCTCTCATGTGATGGACCTTGTTTGGAATTTTTTTTTATTTAATCATCAAATTAATTAGTGTGACTATAAGTACGTTATTGTTGATGTTTTCACAACATAAATTTAAGATTTTAACCGATTTTGCAAAGCAGGCTGGAGCTCAGGGTAAACATGCCACAGGCAAGTGCTAAATATCGAGTCCCAAAGTGTTCAATATTAAGTGAATAACAAAAGATATTATAAATTGATAAACATGTGATTTAAATTTGTAAATTAAACACCACAAACTTTCATTATAACAGAGATTTATTGAAGATAATTCTTATTGTAGACATTTTGATTTTTAAAATGCGTTGTTTCAAAAGTCAACATTTTTCAACAGTGGCACTTAAATGTCTTTTCACTTTTGATTTTATAATGTCACTTTCATGACAGTGGACTTGTCACCGGTCATCACCGCCAATCACCTCTCCAGCCTCTCCTAGGCAAGCCCTCTTAGGTTAGCTCCTGTTAGAGCTAGAACAACAACAATAGAAAAAGTCATTCTGACTCAACCCACTATTGGCAGTTAGTAACTACTTGGCAGCTCGTCACTTAAATCGTCATTTGACGCAACCTATCGTAGCTACTAAGTAAAGGTTTAGACTAAGCTAGGTTTATAGCATACGGAGCCTTGTTAAGCCAAATTAAAGGGGTGGGTGTCTGTGTACTGTGTTTATTTACAGCAGCCTTTAGTTTGTTGATTCAGATTTACTTTGGCATTGTTGTTGCTCTAGCTAACTAGTTAAACGTGATTACAGTTGTTGAGCTTGGTAGCTTAAGAGAGGCTAGGGGCATGTGATTGTCTGAGAGGTGAGAGGACCCACTGTCATGAAAAGTGACAACATGAAACACACTTTCAACACTTTTGAAAAGGGCATTATAAAGTAAAAACTTCTATAATGAAATAAAAACTCCAATATTATGAAAATAAAAATGATAAGTTTGAATTTTTTTTTATTTTTATTGTTCTATATTTTAATGGTTAATATATTGTATATATTTTAAACAATTGATTTTGTATTTGAAAGTTACTTATTAGTTTATTGAATATTGAACACTTTGGGGCTCCATGGTTAAAGGGTTCATTGTTTCGATCTAGCAGAGGTAAATTTGTATTCCAGCATATTGTGTCTGTGGTTTTGTGTTTTGATACCAAGGGTCTCATTTTCCAATTAGGACAATGTATCAGTGACGGATACAATGTGAAGCGGTCATTTGTTTGTGCTTTGGAAGAAGTTTTCAGAGCCTTTACAATCACTAACCACTTTACCATGCTTCATCCATCATTTTGTCAACACCCTAATGTTTTGGACCTATACAACCTCGGCCCAGAGAGGAAAGTAACACGGACAAAGCAGTTGGTTGCTTTCACAACATGCCAAATTTTCAACCTATCTTGTACCGCCCTCCTTTTGTCCGTGACCACCGTTTTGAGAGGATTTGTAAATTTTGAATGGCAGGAAATGGGTTATGGGCTGAACAATATATGTGTCTGGAGTTCACAGTGTTATTCAAGTCACTGTTCAAAAGCTAACACCACACCAAAGGCTGTTGTTCTAAGATATTTACTCATACCTCTTTTGTTCTGATGTCAGGTGACTACATGCAACTTGACAGTTATATTGAATTGACATTATGTCATATAGTTTGATACACATACAACATTAATGAAAGCTGATGCTATTGACTTTACAAAACTGTGTGATCAGTAGTTAAGGCATGTTGTACTTCTAAAATGTATTTCCTGTTTCTTCAAAGAGATAGTATTGATTTATTTTCTGAAATAGTGATGTAAAAGTTAAATTAACTGTTGTCCTGAAGCACTGATTGTATTTCAAACAAAACATAAAAGTGTGTGTTACCCTTCAAGCAGTTACTAGAATTAATTCATGCATGGCTACGATTCTTTCTTTAACAACAGTACCAGCAAATACATGAAAAGGGAATAATGTCATAAAAAAATTATAGAATGACTTACTGTGTCATGACTTTTCAAACTTTTTGAAGGGTGCCAGGACAGATATATTCAAGCTAAAACACTTCTGAGCCCTTTGTATTCATTAACAACGCTGGGCATTAATATGCTTTCAGACAGCCCTGGATAATGCTACAAGCTTTTTCACCATGACTTATATTTACTTTAACCAGTCTACCCCTTAAGTGCTGTTTTTAACAATGCAGGCACTATGAATCATTTACCATACAGGAATACCATAAAGGAATCATTTGCTTTAGAGACGTTCGTGGTTGGTTTGATGCTGACGAAAGGCATTATCTCCTGACTGACAGCTTTGCGAGCTCCTCTGATGCAATATTTATTATGTCACGTAGCATTAGGACCAAGAATGGGCCATTGTTTCTATGTTATGGACAAGGGGCTGACAATGGTTGAGAAGAGGCAGCTCAGGGATTGTTACACCAAAGCAAATATAAACCTATAGTCACTGTACAATACATGCAATAAGCTGCAGTTACATCGTTTTTTTTAAACAGAAAAAATGAATGAATAAAAGCAGATTATTAATGATCTGCACTCAGTGGTGGGAGGAAGATTCAGAGACTTCACTTAAATAAATGTAGCAGAACCCAATTACTCTAGTGCTGAAATTAGTTGATTAATTGATAAGCTGATCAACAAAAAATGTACCCACAACTTGTTTGATAATAAATTAATCATTTATCAAGCCAGCTTTTTTAATATGAGTGTTTGCTGCTTTTCTCTGTTTTACATCATTGTAAATTGAAATGGTTGTTGCAGCAATGAAATACTTAATTTCAAGTAAAATTTCTGTTTTCAAAAATGTCAAATTTAAACCAAAAGTAGAAGAATTATCAACAAAATGCACACAAGTATCAGCACTAAAAGCATTCATTATGCAGAATGACACTTTCCAGGTAATTTTATACACTATTGGGTAGTTTGAGCTATGAGAGTACATCATATTTAATCTGTAAGTAACTGTAACTGTCAGATAAATATGGTTGAGTAAAGGTATTGACTCGTGTAAAATGGAAATACTCAAGGAAAGTACAATTAACTTTAAGAACAGTACTTATGTAAGTCTACTATGTTATTTCCCATCACTGTCTGAAGTTGAACCAAAGAAAAGCCTTGGTACAGTGGAGCAGGGTGAACACATATTCCTTTGGTCTTAGTTATGGGTTAATGCTTAAAGCAAGGACATAAGAGGCACTGGGTTTGTATTAATAGTACAGTATTATATTTTATACTGGTTTATCTTCCTGGTTTTGTGGTGGATTTGAGCTGTCTGGACAGTTAATTTGCATAATCTCACTTGCTTGTTTCCAGCTCGTTTCTCTCATTGTATTTTCCCTGCAGTGCATGCACTTTATATAGCCTCAACAGAGGAGTAACTGCAAGCAAAGTGAAATGATATCAACTAATTTCAAATATCTTCTAAGAAATACAAAAGACATGAGAGCCGAACGGCTGTGGGACTGGTCCTACGCTCTTGCTCAGGCAAATGATCCCTGTAACTTCTAGCCTTCTCATCGGCCTGAGTAATTGAGATGTGTAATAACTGTGACAGAGGGCATTATCTGACCCATTTTCCTTTTCTTCTCACATTGCTTTGTTTATACATGCCTTCCTGTCATAATCCCTTACAAATCTCCAAAGTAACAGCCCTTTGAAGAAATTGCCTCGCATAGCGTGATATCCCGTGCAAAGGAGTTCTTTTTAATGACCAGGATCTGACCTCATTTCATATGCATAAGCCTACATCAAAGTAGACAGCATCCGTCCAGTCTGCGCAGTGTTCTTCCACTTGACAGTCTTTCACATTGGAGCGACAAAGCACATACATGGAGCTTGTAATTGCTTAATTAGTTTCAGGCTGTGCAGTTTTACCTTGGTTTGACCTTGTATAAGGAGGACCACTGCTCTCGTCAAAGAAACATATGTTTTGATTGATTTACATTACCATTTTCTCTTTCATCAGTCATTATTAGATGCTTAAGGGCACCTCTGGTAGAGGTGAGATTTGTTTGTTTGTTTGATTGTCAATCGAAAGTGCTTTTTGAAATCTGCACTGTGTAGTTAAATTACAGTTTATATTGTTATACTTATAACAATTTTTCTAAATCTGAATCAAGGGTCAAATCTGCTTCTCAAATCTGATGTATTTCCGGGACATTCTTGACCTTGTCCTAACTAATGTTTCCCGTTGCTGTGACGGGGAAAAAAATCAGGTGAGTCCTCGCTGCATTAGCCACGTAGCATCATGTTGCTCCATTTTTGATTACATGTACGCTAGATAAATGTTTAAAGGTTTTTTCATTAATTTTAGTGAAGTGTACTCACCACTTTGGAGTAATTTATGTGCCATGTTCATTCAGTCTAGTAAAAAAACTCTGTAAGTTAGCATGCGTTTCTATTTTGTATTACGTCATAAGATACAGACACCAGTTGTAGGAGATGGAAAGTAGTAAAATGTATATATTTTTTTATTTTGCTATATTAGCATTAGCATCACCCTAATAACAACACATATAGGCCTACAGCCACGCTAGCAGCTCTGTGAGGTTGCACAGCGGTGCTTTGAGCTAATGCTAACATCCACGTGATAACATGCTTACAATGTAAATACTAACTTGCTCATGTTTACAGGATATGATCTTTACCATGTTTACCATCTTAGTTTAGTATGTTAGCACGCTAACAATTTCTAATTAGCAGTAAACATTAAACTGCATCTGAGGCAGATGGGAATTCCCTTAGTTTTGCAGGACTTTAGATTAGATTGAAAGGGGTTTACAAAAGTTACTGTGGGGAATATTAATGTTTGTACCAAATTCCATGGAAATCCATTAAATAGTTGTCAAGACATTTCACTCGAAACCATAAATGACAATCTCATGGTGGCGCTAGAGGAAAAGCTGCTAGAGTGACTAAAAAAGAGAGGCTGTAACATATTTGTTAGACTCAGAGCTTAATGAATCCACGTATTTTACCAACTTGAAACTGGATCCAATAGTGGACTACAACCCAACCCTAACTATGAATGCACTCTTTTGGCTGCACGCATCCCTAAAAGCCCTGCTGAGGGAGCATACAATGCTCTTGTACAC
This sequence comes from Coreoperca whiteheadi, assembly GCA_011952105.1. Taxonomy (NCBI): domain Eukaryota; kingdom Metazoa; phylum Chordata; class Actinopteri; order Centrarchiformes; family Sinipercidae; genus Coreoperca; species Coreoperca whiteheadi. Next base: position 15,609,986 of record CM022492.1, read on the forward strand.
TACATTTTACAGCAAAAGTCAAACAGGCATCTGCTGTATATCCACATACAAACAGGTAGCTCTGTGATTTTTAACTGTTGTAGCTACAGTAAGTCATCCTGTATAATTACATTTTGTTCTCTTGTTACACCAAACTGAGAGGTTGGACTGCAATAATACCAACCTAAAGCACTACACATTATGCTATACTGTAACAAACTGTAGTGACAGATAATTAGTAGATCTCAAATACTATTTATACATATCTTCAGTGTGAGCTAAAGTTTAGACAGTCATATTAATGACACTAACATCAGAACACATGTCTTGGATTGGCAGCGTTTCAGACATATAATGCTGTGAGCACCACCTGCCAGCTCTGCAGGCACATTTTTCAGTTATTTGAAGTTAGTTATTGACCTCACTCTGCTCTCTCTGTTCAAACAACAAGCCCACAGTTCAGCACCTCTGCCAGGTACTCTGTCTTTATGGCAGGTCTTTGATGCTTAATCTAAACACTGCTGTTTATCTGACTGGACCTCAATGAGATCATCAGGACAGTGCGTCCAGTTGTTTTGGTTATGATAACAGCTAGGTGTCAGCCATGTTCACAGCCAAAAGCCCACTACCTCATCATATTTATTCTCTTTACTGTTTCAGCAGCACTTAGTGTATCTGACTCTTAAAGTAAGATTTGCCGTCACTGGCACTAAAAGGTTTTCCTTCCTTTGTCCCCGCTGCAGTTAAACTGCTTACAGTATTGTTTCCTGCGTAACAACTAAAATTAACTTATACAATTGTTTACACCGTTTAAATTTTAAATAGAGTTGTGTGGTTGAATTTGTTGAAGCCTTTCTTTATTCTATCCGTTAATAGATAGAATAGTAGAGCTTTTACTGCACAGGGAACTTTGATGAAAGTGAAATTTGGGGTTTCTGAAACAAAATTTTGAGAGCACAGAACGTATTTATTTATGTAATTTGACTTTGTCATCTTTGAATTCATTGTTATCAGATGATACCTTTGCTAGTGGCACGCATTGATCATTTCGCCAGAGTAGATGAAGAAACTGCACATGCGTACAGCCGATTGCTAATCAGTCTCAGCTCTAATTATGTTTTAATTATGTTCTCTGTAATGTTTTTGAAACATTATTAAATGGTATGCACTTTTCTCCCATCAGTTAATTCAAACCTGTACTCTGCTTTCCCCGACAGTCCAGAGACATGCAGGTCAGGTAATTTGGTAACTCTACATTGTTTGTACAATAGATGTGAATGTGCTTCTCTGTGTGTGTTAGCAACCTGCGTTTCACCCAATGCATGCTGGGACAGGCTCTGCAACGGGATAAGCGGGTGTCGAAAAGGCTGAACTTTGACACACAAATTTGTGCCACTGACTACCAGCAAACTGTCTCAATGAAGTCAGCCCTCACAAAATAGACTCCAAAATGAGGAAGCTACTATTTAGTCTTAGAGTTCTTTGGTAAAAATGAAAGTGGCAGTAAAATACCCTGAGGGGTGGTTTGGATGAGTAGAGTACATGAATAGACTTGAAAAAACATAAATAAACTGATATTAAAATTGTTCGTAGTCCATGAAATTTTTTGGGCCCGGAGGCAGGAAGAGATTTCAGGCCATTACACGGTATACACTGACCATACTGGTGGTCCTCCCCTGAGCTACTTCGTTAGTCATCATAATACCCCAAACACATGTAGAACAGAACATCAGCACATACTAAATCTTTTTTATCAAGTCAGCAGAATACCTGATGGAGTGTTTCCTCTTTAGTGGACGTGTGAAGGTTTAGGTCCACACTGCAGCTTGAGCCTTTAATCTCTCCAAGTGCCAGAGGGAGGGGTGTACTGTATGCGCAGAGGTCATGATTGGGACACCATTCACAAAAACAAGTGCAATTAGTGCAATGACTCAACTTGTTCGCATAATTCACACAAAACTGCACCTCGTAAAGAAGACTGTTAAACTTTAAAGCACATGCAATTACTCATAATTGCTCCAGAAATTGATTTATTAGCTCGGGTGTGAGGCTGTGTGAGCCGAGTGCCATCTGACCTCCAGCTGAATGAATAATCAACAGGCTCCCCGAGCAAGCAGATGTTTTAAAGTGTTGCTGTTTCATCAGGCCAGTAATGTGAACAGGCATGAAACCAGATTAAATTAAATGATGTGAGGACAGACAGCTGTGACACATTTGGACTTTGCTGCTTTCCCCCTTTTGTGCTAATAGTAGCTTATGTTCCCAAACATAAAAGACACTCTGGTCTACCTAACACTGGTTTTAACGAATCTGCTAAAACGACATGTCGAGAGAAGCTGTTGAAATGTTTGTCTGCTTTTCTCTGTAACCTGAAATAAATCATAAAAGGAAAATAACCATTGGAAACAACAGCTTTTCAAACAACAGTAAATCCAAAGCTGTTTTTCCTTTGGCTGATGTTGCACGACTGGCTGTTTTGTAAGACATGGTGTTCTTTAGGGACATGAATGATGATCCCTTAGCTTCAACCCTTTTTCTCTAATTGCTGTTTAATTTCTTGCTTTGCTCATGATTATAATGTGTAGCCAGCTTAATGAAGCACAGATGAGTTGTTTATGAACTCTGTGCACTTTCTCTTGTTACTATGAGGCACATAACAATAGTTTATACAGTGAAATACAGTACACGCCTTGTTTATTTTAGTAGCTTTCTTCTTTCACAGCCTTGCAGACCACTTCAGGCAGCAAAGAGCAAGAATAATAATGCATAGTGTAGCTGTAGAAAATGCTTTTGTTATCTTTGAGTGTTTCCAGTACACAGTAAGTGATACTTTCAGGTGGAGAATGGTTTGTATGTTTAAACGGCGGTCGTCGTTCGTTGTTGTGTCTGCCCCGAGGAGCTGTTGACTCAAGTGCTTTTCCCCAAACCTGTCACACTTTTCAGGAACAATGAGAGAAAAGAAAGTAAATTGTTCCCAGGCACTTGGATTGCTGTCCTCGCGACATCTGCCACCGCAGTGCGGATGATAGATTCCTCCTTCATTAGCCAGGGGTGTGGGATTACCCAGTGTGAAGACATTAATCACCACTTTCTGTGGCAGCCTGAATGCACTGCGCTTTGTTAGGGGAAAAAAAGTTTTTTTTCCTGATGTGTCACTCTTCTCCTGTGACAGGCCGCAATCAATCATCTTGATTGACAGCACTGATAGGTTACACTGTTTACACAATGTGTAATGAAAGATCATGTTACCCACTATTGTTGTTACTGAGACAACTCTTTTGGGCCGGATCTGAATAGAGTGGCTGCATTAGTACAAACTTAAACAAGCATGCACTCGTTTGCTTTCCCTTTCTGTTTCCATTGCAGTTCCTCTCTGTCCTTTTCTCACTCTGTCTTTGTGTATACTTAAGAGATTTGGGCAACGTGCATAATATTTAGCGCTGTCTAGGTCATTTTATTTTGTGGAAGAAAAAAAATTCTGATTCACTAGCAGGTTTCCATAAAAATCGTACAGAACAAATCAAAGTCAGTGGTTTAACCACTGTCCTAAATGAGTGCACAAGCTGTTTTTAAAGTAACCATAGGAACTATACTTGTTTGGTAAGTGGCCATGAAATAATAAAGGCATACACTACTTTGTGTGTCATTGCTTACATATCATCCAACCCTAAATATATTAAATTCTTCGCTTCAAAGGTGATCAATGTGTTCTTCCAATCTTCCTCTCAATGCTATTTGATTTAAAGTTCCCCTCCAGACACGTTTTAAAGTGTGTTTTCCCACATAAAAAGTAAAAAAACAACAAAACAAAATCTGAAAAGGGGCTAGAAGCACATCTACTCTTTCTCCCTTATTGAGAAATTCTGGATCTATGAATGCCCCACCAACCCCCACTGCGAGTTAGGTTGACTGATGCCAGTTAGAGCATTGATGTGGGTGAGAGTGGTGTGCATCAAAATGGCTAGCGTTAGAGGAAACACCACAGAGATTCAGCCATAGATAAAGAATTTTAAAACTCCTGTAGTGTGAGGTCAGCTTTAGTTAGGTGTAGTGAAAGTTTTGACAGCAAAAATAGTGTGCAGTTTTGGGATGTAAACCAGACCCTGGAGCTTCCTTCCACTATCTACTAACATTACGTGATAACAATAAAAGATGCGAAATCTTAGTCTTGTCTTGTCTTTTTCCAAAAAAAATTCAAAAGGACAAAGATTTCTTAGTCTTTTAATCTTTATCTTTTTTTGTTTGTTTTTTTGGAAAAAGATGATTAAAAACGTGACCAATACCTATGCTGAATGTGTGATTTTTAAATTCACAGAGCTGATGATTTTGGAAGATCTTCTCAGCTAAAATGTAACTACAGCAACACCTGACCTCATCCAGGTAGACGGGCTAGCTTAGTGGAAAAAGTGAGAGACAGATGGTAGCTAGGAAGCCCCCAATCACCAAGAACTTCAATACAAATGGTCAATACGTCAATCTGAAAGGGCTAATTATAACTCAGGGGCTGATCATGATTGATCGCTCCAGAGCACAATTACCAACCTGTCCACATTAAACTGATGTATGAGTGTTTTAGGTGTTACAGCTCATGAAAGTTTGATACATTTCTCATTACAACAGTGTTAGTACTGTGTGGTGAATGTCCTTTGTAAGGCTCATATAGGAGGAAGAAAAACACATGAAAGTGAAAGAACACTTGGACTATGACAAGAACATGCCCACTTCAGAATGAATGCTGCAGTGAAAGACTTAAGGTCATTTGTGTCCTTTCATCACAAAGGTGGAAACACAGTTGACTTTGTGTCTGACAAGTGCAGTAGCACCTTCTCTGGACACAACAGCATCATTACAACAACCTTGTAGAAGGATAATGTAACCTTCAGTTGCTTAACTTTGCATCACAATGTGTCAAAATGACTTTTAATCAATAATGAGGACAGTTTACAGTAATTGTTCTTCATATCATACTGACATACTGACACTTGCATTGAATTCACTATTGATTTATTATACTGTGAGGTTATTGATTGGTTGGTAGTATAGCTCTGCAGGTAAGTTTAGGTTTCTCAACTGGGTTTTCTTAATACCCCTCTTTCTCCCTTATTGAGAAATTCTGGCTCTATGAATGCCCCGCCAACCCCCACTGCGATTTAGGTTGACTGGTGCCAGTTAGAGCATTGATGTGGGTGAGAGTGGTGTGCATCAAAATGGCTAGCGTTAGAGGAAACACCACAGAGATTCAGCCATAGATAAAGAATTTTAAAACTCCTGTAGTGTGAGGTCAGCTTTAGTTAGGTGTAGTGAAAGTTTTGACAGCAAAAATAGTGTGCAGTTTTGGGATGTAAACCAGACCCTGGAGCTTCCTTCCACTATCTACTAACATTACGTGATAACAATAAAAGATGCGAAATCTTAGTCTTGTCTTGTCTTTTTCCAAAAAAAATTCAAAAGGACAAAGATTTCTTAGTCTTTTAATCTTAATCTTTTTTTGTTTGTTTTTTTGGAAAAAGATGATTAAAAACGTGACCAATACCTATGCTGAATGTGTGATTTTTAAATTCACAGAGCTGATGATTTTGGAAGATCTTCTCAGCTAAAATGTAACTACAGCAACACCTGACCTCATCCAGGTAGACGGGCTAGCTTAGTGGAAAAAGTGAGAGACAGATGGTAGCTAGGAAGCCCCCAATCACCAAGAACTTCAATACAAATGGTCAATACGTCAATCTGAAAGGGCTAATTATAACTCAGGGGCTGATCATGATTGATCGCTCCAGAGCACAATTACCAACCTGTCCACATTAAACTGATGTATGAGTGTTTTAGGTGTTACAGCTCATGAAAGTTTGATACATTTCTCATTACAACAGTGTTAGTACTGTGTGGTGAATGTCCTTTGTAAGGCTCATATAGGAGGAAGAAAAACACATGAAAGTGAAAGAACACTTGGACTATGACAAGAACATGCCCACTTCAGAATGAATGCTGCAGTGAAAGACTTAAGGTCATTTGTGTCCTTTCATCACAAAGGTGGAAACACAGTTGACTTTGTGTCTGACAAGTGCAGTAGCACCTTCTCTGGACACAACAGCATCATTACAACAACCTTGTAGAAGGATAATGTAACCTTCAGTTGCTTAACTTTGCATCACAATGTGTCAAAATGACTTTTAATCAATAATGAGGACAGTTTACAGTAATTGTTCTTCATATCATACTGACATACTGACACTTGCATTGAATTCACTATTGATTTATTATACTGTGAGGTTATTGATTGGTTGGTAGTATAGCTCTGCAGGTAAGTTTAGGTTTCTCAACTGGGTTTTCTTAATACCCCTCTTTCTCCCTTATTGAGAAATTCTGGCTCTATGAATGCCCCGCCAACCCCCACTGCGATTTAGGTTGACTGGTGCCAGTTAGAGCATTGATGTGGGTGAGAGTGGTGTGCATCAAAATGGCTAGCGTTAGAGGAAACACCACAGAGATTCAGCCATAGATAAAGAATTTTAAAACTCCTGTAGTGTGAGGTCAGCTTTAGTTAGGTGTAGTGAAAGTTTTGACAGCAAAAATAGTGTGCAGTTTTGGGATGTAAACCAGACCCTGGAGCTTCCTTCCACTATCTACTAACATTACGTGATAACAATAAAAGATGCGAAATCTTAGTCTTGTCTTGTCTTTTTCCAAAAAAAATTCAAAAGGACAAAGATTTCTCATCTTTTTTGTTTTACTTTGCATGAAATTGCTGTAATATTTAAAAATTGCAAGTCAGTTGTAAAATAAATAAAAGAACTTACTAAGAACTATCATGTAATAACTTCCAGTGAGAGTAAAACTTAGTTTAGTATCTCAAGAATTCCCCATTCAGGGACATTTCTGTTGGTAGCCTTTAGCCGGTGCAGGTACTAGCCAACAGGTTTTGATACATATCTCTAACTTGACCTGATTTGAGTCTATAAGGTAACCTTAGTGCTTCTTACCATGCTGTTTAGCGCTGACCGCAAACTGCATAAATCATTTTCTTAACTTGTACGATTGGTGAAATCAGCAAGCTCCACTTTAATTTAAAAAAAATTGCAAGATCTTGCAAAGATAGATGATTTGGATGGTTTTGCATTAATTTGGATAATTTGTACATTCCTGAGTTGGTTTTTCATTGAAACAAGGACTTCTCATAAATATTTGGGTTTTTTTTTTTTAGTTCTGAGCAGAACCAAAGATGTTTTCAAGCTGTAACAGTCGTGTTGAATGACTCATATGGAAATATGCCATTATTTGGCAACGGTGGACACATCTCTTCCTCCTGGGCACCAGAGATAAGCTGTATTATTTTACATCTCTTGAGCGGCAGTGGTGTCTTTCCTTTTCTGGTGTCAAGACTCTATTCAGAGGATGTTATACTCCCAATCATTTGATACAGTAAAGTACCTGTCTGACCCAAATGAAGGTGTCCTTCCAGACATCAGACAGCCGGGGAGATTGACTAGCAGGAATATGATGAGGGGGCATAAGCCAGCCGAACTCACTGCCCTTTTATTTGCAAAAGAGCTTTGTCTCTTATAGCTGTTTTTGTTCAAGTGGAACATCAATACACGTTTACATAGGAATATTGTTTATTCTTGAACTAAATACAATCTCATAGCCAAACTACCCTTTCTAATATTCAGTCTTTTAGGACTTGATACCTACACACACGGAAATGCAGAAAAAACTGGCGCCGCATCTCTAATCGGCCTCACACTTGGCACAGACCAGCACCTTCATTGTTATACCACAGGCAGTGCTGGACGGAAAGTTGATTTTCTCTCTCATGTTATGTCCTGCACATCCACCTAGTTAGATTAGAGTCCACAAGACAGACAGTGACCGGGGGAGATAAGAGCTGCTGTGCTGACTGAAATAAAGCCAACTCATTCCCACCCACATAGCTGCAGGAAGACACATCAATTCTTACCTGTCATCTTTACCCCAGCACACTGTCTCATTACAATTATCTCCCAAATACACACAGTGCATAAAAGATCCAGTAAATCAGATCCTCTTCTTTTACAGGTTGGGCTTTAGTACTGTAATGAAACTCAATGATCCATCATCAAAGGGGGGGGTACAATGTCAAGGAGTTCTCTGCAGATACATACAGAGGATTATATGTATTTGGTAGTTTTGATTAATCTGAAGATTATCACAGTCATACAGCTTTCTTAGCAGAGACCCCTCTCTGGCTCCTCTTAGGTGGTCTGGTCTCTCAAGACAACGTTCTCTGTGTGCCTGCCTCCTGCTTGATGGCCATTGTGTAATGCCGACAGAGCACAACAGCAAGACATACACTCCTGAGGAGAGAGCCACAAAACATACTCTGAAGCTTGAAGCTTTTGGCGTCTACCTTACTCTTTAAAGAGACTGTTAAATATGAGTCAGCTGTTGTGCTTGGGATTCCAACAACAGCTTTAATTCCTCTCTCTCCCCCTCCTTTGCTTAAAAGGGGGCTTTGTGCCTGTAGGGCCCCCATCAGTTACCTGCTGACAGGCCGAGCATGACTGATGAGCTGCCCGAGGCGTCCCAGTATACTTTGTCAGCTGCTCATAATTTATACATCTTATCTCCGTCAGAACAAAAGACAGAGCGCGGCTTTATGGAAATGAAAACAGAGACTTGTTTAGACTCCAGCATGTGAAGTGATCCTACTGATAGTTGTTTCTCTCTGCAAGCAAGACGGAGCTGCCTTGTCTGGCTCTGAGCACTCCACACCCATTCTGTCTGCCCACACCTTGTGTGTGTGTGTGTGTGTGTGTGTGTGTGTGTGTGTGTTTTTGTGGTGACCCTGTGAGGTTGTTCTGGTTGTCTGGCTCTAGGTGGCAGGTGAAAAAGACATGAAACACAGTTATGTATATAAAAGGTCATATCAGTTGTTTAATTAGTTACTTTTCATGCACTACATTAAATCACAGCACCACTAAGCAATATTTTTGATGCTGGAATTTAATCAAATTACTCTTTTAGTACCAAACCCACTGAGAATTAACATCCAACTGTGCAGCTCTATGGTGCGTTTGGCTACTTTTATTCTCATTGTTTTCTGGATGCACAAATGATAGATAGTTAGGGGACTAGATCTAGCTTAGCACACAGACGGAAGTAGAGGAATACAGCTAGCCTAGCTCTATTAAAAACAATATTGGTATTTTGGATCCACTAATAACAGGCCAATCATAGATGAAGCACCTAAAACACAATCAATAAAATAGAAAATACGTATAAAACAAAACTTAAAAAGGCTCCCTTCAACCCCTCAGTATAAAAATGTAGGCACCAAGCTCAGACAGAATCTATGGTATGCCAACACAAAACAAAAAACTGGCAAAGTACACACGTGGCTGGTAATGAAAGTTGATCATCTAACAGCTAAAGAGCTAGATATTTTTCTTTAGAATTGGAGGAGACCAAACCGAAGCTAAAAGGACGGTGAATTAGGGAATTCATTAGACAGAAATATAACTCTACCAATGAAGCTTTAAAAGCATTCAAAACCTGAAAAACTCAATTTTTCAATCCAGTTGATTTTTACAGTTAAAATCTATATTTCCAAGCACACAATAAAGATGCAGATGTTTACAGAATGTATATACTGTGCAGCCTTTGGCTATTTATTTTTCTAAACTATTTAAATCAGCTGGAAATGTGCTAAAATCTACATAAGCGATACCTGTGATGGGAGTCAATACATCATAATGAATGGAATATTGATGTGAACCATGTGGAAGATACTGCAGAGAAAGGCAATTTATCACTGCCAATGGAGCACTTCCCTGCTAAGGGTGGATTTCTGTCCAAATGCTGTGCTTTGTTCTGTGATATTGAGAGTGATTCATTTACTGACTCATCCTCAACTACTTTGTCGATTCAAATTGTTCTGCCAACTCTTTTCGTTTTGGTTTTCTCACGGCCATGAACAAAATGTGGGATATGCCCTTACTTGCAGCAATTGACACGGCTGCCAAATCACGCTACTCATCCAAACCTTTTGTTTTGCTTTGGCTTTTGTGCCTTGTCAGTAATGAGATACTCAGAGCACAGGTATAATAGCTGGCCTATGGTCTTATTGGTATAATAGGTCTAAAAAAACAGATGATCCATAGCATTGTATGTAGTTTCACCATAGACACTTCAGACAATCTTTGTTTCTACTTGCAAAATACATTTCGCTTTGTGTAAGTGAATGTTCTGTCCTCCCTCATTCTAAGGTGAGTGTGAATAACAAAGACATCACTCTTGTAATAAGAGAGCAAGGCAATGAAAGACTGCATTATCTAGCTTCCTTTTTTTTCCCTCCAACTCCACTTTTTACATTTTATCTAAGACAGCTCATTATATGCTACTGGAGTGTTCATACAGTTTCCTGGTTGAGGACTGTAACAAGCAAGCCAGCTGTAGCTATCAGGCTGAGGAATGAGCAGATATCTAAACTGTTCAGCTGATATCCATATATTCGTGTGGATTCTGTTCGTTGCATTCGGAGCTGGCCGGGCAGTGGATCATTTGTACCGCAGTGACAAGTACATCATCATCCGCCTGTAACCTTAGCTGCGAGAGACGATGCAGGCTTTGTTCTCCGCCAGGCTCACTTGGGGATGTTTGGCAGTGTGCTGATAGATATGATTATCCTTAATGTCAGTGCATAGCACCATCCCTGATAACAGATTCTCTCAGTAGAATCTACCCTGCTTATCTCGCTGCTATGTTGTTAGGCAGCGGCTGCCTTTGTGAACAGATGCAATGCAGGCATTCTTTTTTTAAACATTTTTAAAGTTGGTTCAGTTCAAATTTCTATTCATTTACAGAATTTCTTCAACAAATCTAAGTAGAATTATTCAAGCCTTTTGGCATAATTCAGCAACTTCAAGATTGATATACAAAATTACAAAAGCTGACTTCAAAGTGAGATGGACAAGAAATTAAATGTGCAAAACACGTAATTATAATGCCCCAAAGCAAAAACACTAATAAAGTTACAGATTATTGATCAATGCCAACTATTCAGTAATTACTTTGAGAGATGCTGAGATTACCTGATTGCTAAAGCCTAATTTACTTGTATTTTTTACCCGCTATTAGCAAACAATCAGTGTCATAAGAATTGTGCTCTAGAGCCGAAAACCGCTAACGACAAAGCATACTTTTTCCCCACAATGACATACTCACTGTTCTTTATATGTAGTTCAGTTGGATATCTGTCTGTATCCCTGCTGTGTACGATTTTATTAGACATTTTTCTGTTTATTTATTTCCTTACATGCTGATTAAAGTGTAAGATTTCTTGATTCCCCTGTAAAATGGTTTGCAGCTGTGTTAGCAGGAGACACTAGACAACCTTGTGATGGGGTGGAGGGTGGGTGTTGACGTTGTAGTGGTGGTAAAGGGGAAGAGGAGGAGGCCTGAGGGGGAGCAGAGGATCCTGTTCAGCTCCACTCAGCAGCCCAGTGATGAGCCTGCAGGAGAGGACTGTGTCTGCAGATTAGAGCCAGGAGATGAGACAGGGGCCTGGAAGGGATTGAGGCGAGGGGGGGTTGCAGACCTGGGAATGCCAGCTGCCAGACAGTTCACCATGTGCAACACATGTCTCTCAGCACCTACTGTTCCACTATGCAAAGCCCCCTTCACCATTAAGATGACAGAGCAGTTCATATCCTGCGTCGGGATGATAGATATGTCATATCTCTGAAAACCCTGTTTGTCTTCCACAGGTGTATGAGCTCTTTTATTCTCCCGGCAGACAGCGCACATGGCACTTTTCGACACTCTTTCCCCGATAGTGATTTGGCATGCAGACAGTATCAAAGGGGAGATCTTTCCCATGCAATTATGGAAGAAAATAAAGGTGATGAGGTGTGTCGCACAAAAGAAAGCAAGGGATCAAAAGGGCTGGAATGAAAGCTGATTACAGTAAAGGGAGAAGCGTCCACCCACTGAATACCACGATGTGAATGAGTCAGTTGACTTTGTAAATAAACAAAGATCAGAAGTACTGAAAATGCAATCACTTCCTTATTTAAATGCTTTTATCTGTTTAAGGTCCCAGAGCCCAAGGTGGCGTCCTCAATTGAATTGGTTTGGCTAACCAATATACAATGATTTAAACCAAGAAAAGCTTTAAATCCTGACATTTTAGAGGTGGGAATCAGAGAATGATTGGCATTTTTAACCATGATAGGAGTGCAGTCCTCTATGGATGACAATGTCGGCTTGTCAGTCAGCCTAGCCCATCTATAACCATTGGATGGGTTACCTTGAAAGTTTGTACAAACGTTCATGGTCCCCTGGGGATGATTCCTAATTACTTTGTTGATCCCCTGACTTGACACAGTGTTATAGCTGTTTTTGAACACTGATGAAATCTGTCTCAGGAGATGCTGGGTCATTTCTCCTGGCTGTTAGAAATGGGAGGTAATTGGTAATGAGTGGCCTCTCACAAAGCTGATTCTGTATTTTTCTTTTTTTATTGCTAATAATGCATGATTGTTCTCTTTAATCCGCAGCACCATTTCTCTTTCATCTCAACGATGAGATTAAAAAAAGGAGATTTGTTGGCCAGGCAGCCCCATGCCATACTTAGACGGCTCAACTCTCTGAAAGGGATTTATCCACTGTTGTTATGACTAATACTCTGTGGATTACAAGTTAGTGAGAGGTCACTTATCGCTTCTATTTCCTATAAGCGGGACTCGTGGTACTTGAGTTCGTTCCTCTGCCCCGACCCAAAAATGTACTACTCGTCAAAGTGGTGAATGACAGGGTGTCGTCGACATGCTACTCTAGATCATTTGCTAAAGTCTGACTTGAAAGCTTTCTCCTTTGAACTGAACTCAAACTTGTCACTTTCGCTAATTCACAGTAGAAATCTGCAGCTGCTGAAATAATGAATTAGGTTGATGGACAGAATTATAACAGGCTGGCTACCAAGCCGTCCAATGACACCACGCTGCTCCCAAACGCTGCCAGTGATTTAGCACCTCAACCGGGCAAGATGAGGGAATTGAATTTATTCACAGGGAGATGGCGGCTAGCACTGACTCATAGCCTTTATGCAGTGGAGTGTGTCCTAATTCATCAACAACCATGTCCTCCCTGAAAGGGCAGAGGAAGTTCATAGTCAGCAAATAGTTACTTATTTATGAGTAAAGATTCTGATATCTAAAACCCCTGTTAGGTGGTAACAAACTATCCAAGAAAACCTGAATGATTTGAGTTGTTTTCAAATCAATCTTGTTCCCGATATATTTCTAAATGTATTGTTTTTTAGGGATTTATGAATTCTCAGTGTGTTGTCACAGTCCAGTGTCTGGCCTCTAGTAACCTGCTCAGCCCCCCTCTCAAAAATAGTAAAGTCCTTAAAGGGTTGATAGGTTTTTCAACTGATGCTTAGCAACAGCATTCCTGTGCCTTAAGTAGCAGTAAGCCCCTCGCTGCACCCTTTGATGTGGCTGTCAAGGCAGATTTATTTCCTCTTAACACATTGTCTTCTTGTCCACATACATAAAGGGATGAAAGAGAGTGATGTTTACACTTTTTTTAGTAGTAATTAAATTGTGTTGCTTATGATTTTTCAGGTGATGTGAGACATACATGTTGGCGGATCATAGGGGCAGGTCTGACAAAGCAGCTTAATTTGATTTTACCAGCTGACATTTGAAATGTGATGTCAGGCTCTTTAAAAGCCAACTCAATATCTATTGTTTATGGTGAACATGGAAATTGAGTTATGGGTAATGTTAAATGATGAATGGACTGCACTTATATAGCGCTTTTCTAGTCTACCGACCACTCAAAGCACTTTAAAACACATGCAAACATTCACCCATTCACTCTTACACACTTTCTCACGCACGCATGCACGCACGCAGAGGCTGCCATGCAAGGTGCCAACCTGCTCATCAGCCATGGTTAGGGGTTCAGGGTCAAACCAGGAACCTTCCGATTACGACCGCTCTACCTCATGAGCATTTTTGTTTTGTACTATTGTTTTGTTTTCGGTTTAGGGAGCAAGCATAAAAATTGTGCAACTTTTTTTATCTGAAAAAGTCCCCTACAGAAAACAAAATATTGAATTCCCTTTCAGCCGTTGCTGGTTCAGCATTGTACAGAGTTTTTGCTTGAATGAGACCAATGAAATCCCCACAGTCACCCTGTAAAGTAAATAATAGCTGTGCACATCACTTCACCTCAAGCTTTGTGCCATTGTCCTCAGTTCTGTATTTTTTCTACCTTTCAGATTACTCACTTGCTACTTGCTAGCTGACATATGTATTTACAGGAACCTTAATACAATGCTAAAAAGGGCCCCTACTGTGTGTAACGCTTCTTGTAAAGCCACACTTGACGTCTGCTTGGCCTACCTCCATGCTGCTAGTCTCCACCGAGCTCTGACTAACCCTCCGTGTGTTCTCATCGCTCTCACATGGGAATCGGACAGCTGGAGAAGTGCTTGTTCTTTGTGTTTTGTCAGACAGCCTGCTCTGTCCTCAGCCACATGTCCGTGGAAGAGATGTGTGTCCCTACTACCAGCTTACTGACCAGCAACCAACAGGTTTGGTTCTTATCTTAGCATCTATGCAGATGGCTACTGAAACATTGTCTACTACAGGACATGTTTAAACAAAGTATATAGTGTTTCGCTCATCTAAATTGTTTGTACCTCAGAATCATAGTTTGTGGTTCAGGTCATCAGATACAGTTTGTTATTCACATCGTCTTCTCCTGCTCCCAGGAGCCCCTTAAAGTTTGAAACACTATCACATATTTTACTGACAGACAATCTTTTCCCAAATCCAAGGCCTTGATATATCACTGTGAGAATTTCTCTTTCTGCAGAAAAATGGTCTCTTCAGTCTCTCTGATAATAACTTTGATCGCTGACAGCCAGTTGAGCCTGGCCTACTGAATTTCTGTGAAATGTGAGGATGTGCTCTGTGCATGAGAAGTGAGAGAAATACATCTTTTTATTATGACATGAAGGAAGCAAGATAAAAACAAGACCGTAGGATGACACTGAAGTAACCGGTAAAAGTGAAGGTGTTGTTACAGTGGTTGGAGGTGTGCATTTACAACTCTGAGAACTGGCAACAAGTGAGTGACATTTTAATTTTTTCTTACTTCAAGAACAGTCCGCGAGGGGTTTTTCTTGTGAACAAACACAATTTCTGTTTACATCAAGTGTTACTCTAAAACACATGTGGCTCTTTAAAGGGATAGTTCGGGTTTTCTGAAGTGGGGTTGTACGATAGTCAGTGTATTACCTACAATAGATGGGGTTGACAGCTGCTCCACCACAGACGCTCAGGTCTGTGAATGGGGATCAACATTAACACATATTTTAACCACCAAAAATGGTTCAACCTAAAGAAAATCATTATTACTCTGAAGTGTATGCTATAAAAGTAAAATTCTTACCGCTTTACCGTGCTGTCATACACCCTTTTCCTTTGGCACTACATTTTCTCAACCACAGGACTTTTTTCCTATGCATGCGCGCGTTTCGTACTTTGCGGCACTGTATTACCTCGCAAATCAACTGTGCTGAAAGTGCTGTTGCTGGATGAGACTGCAATCAAGCTTTTCAAATAATTTCAAAGATGGTGCGTGCTTGTGTTTCTCCGGGCTGTTCTAACAAACAAGTGTCTAGATAAGATAGCACTGAATATCTACAAATAAATGAAACGACTTAGCTAACAACCACTAATATAGGGAGAACTAAAAACTTACTTTGAAGACAAACTATCATTAGGCCCTTCTGGGCTGGGACGTTTTTCCAATTTATCTTTAGAAAATTGAAGACGGTCTGCATGACACCGGCAGGCAAAAAGGCAGATAACTCTGGATGATTGGTGATGCAACGAGAAACAACTATACGAGGGCCCGCTCATTAAAACATTCATACTTCATAAGCAGCGGAAAAAAGCTGTTAACAGTTGCCTGTCAGCAGACACAGAGCAACACTAGCATTCATTTCGAGTTGTGTTTCTGGCCACCTAACCTTTAAACTCTGTTTTTGATCCCCACCAGATCCTGAGACAAATATCTGGCTCTTTGGCTCTTTGTCCACTAAATGCTCCACTACAGTCACCATCTAGTCGATAACTTTGTCTGCCTGCTGTTTGGTGCTGGTCAGGTAGCGCACAGGCAGTTTTTAGAGCTTTTTTATGAAAAAAAACTCCTGCTGCGACCGAAAACGTCGCTATGAGAGCGGTGAGAGTGAACCAAAACAGTGATGCTGCAGGCCGGAAAACCAAAACAATGAGCTGAAAGTTGCTATACAGCTCCATAGCGGAAAGAGGAGATAATTCTCTCTGGGTTCATCCTTATGAGTGACTCCTTTAAATATGCGATTCATTGTTAATATATAAACATTGATTGGAAGTAGAAATGAAAAGATGAACAAAATTGAGTATGTTACAGAATTTTTGAGAATCTAACAACCTTAAAATATCCTGCTTTACACAGTCGGAAAAACAAAATTTGCGAATTTTTCCATGTAGAGATGTTTTTTAATGTATTCATATTTTCCTTGGCCTTCTTTCAGGTTTGCCAGTTTATTTCCAATATAAAAACCTCAGTGGAGCCAAAGGAAGGTTTAACACAGCAGAGAGTGCTGCTCTGCCACTGTGAGATGTTTGCTTAACTAAAACTTCAATCTGTGATGATTCACTGCTTAATCTCCAAAGGGACGACAGCAGCAGAAGACAATCTTGTATCTTTCAGTATGATACTTTGGTAAACAACATGCCTCTGCTCAGCGGGACTGTCTTCACAGCGGGGCTTTGTTGTAGACCTCAGCATAATAAAAGCTCTTGTTTGGAGATGTGAACGCCTAGTTTTCAGTTTGGACATCCCCAGTAATTTCTCACCACTAACAAAGCTGCCTGCTGCCTTCTGTGCTGAGTGGAGCCGGAGATTTAGATCTAAAGGCCTTATTGAAAAAGTGCTGGTCATGCATGCAAACAAGGGGGTGCTATGAAACCATGTCCTTTGTCTGACATACAATAGCATTTCAACCACTGTGGAACAGCTTGGATCTCCATAGAACTGGCATTACTTTCATGTCAAGTGACACTGAAGGCAATAGAGTGACCAACTTCTCAAAAAGCCTCCACACATTCAGCTCTCTCTTTCTCTCCTCTGGTCTTTCAGAATTGCTGGATTGGGACATTATTTCATATTCTTTTAAAGTGGTGCCAAGCTATTCTCACAGCAGCAGCTTTGATCAAAACTATGATTTGTCGAGTATCTGCTAACGGCTAAGACTTGACTGGTAGAGCTTCCCCCAGTAGATAGCTAAAGTAATCACATGTGTTTAACACAACAAGACAAACAAAATTGGAATATTGTTTCTTTTTTTCTCCCTCTGTTTACATAATTCCCCTTTATGACCAAAGCAACGACTGGCTTTTTCTTATGAGACATAAGATAAATTCATAGCACAGCATGCCTCATGAAAAGCAGGTTGTTTTGACACATCAGCTGAAACATGTTAGCTTTTCCACTTTGACAAAACGCCCTGACTTAGATTTCTCATCTTTTTCATACAGGAGCGTATTAATTCAATCTTGCTGCACAGTTTCCAGGTATAGTGGTTTGCTTTTCGTTCACCATACAAAAAGGAAATACTTATTATTCATTAATCTGTTGATTACTTTTTCAATTGATCCATTAATAATTGAGTCTATAAAATGTCAGAAAATAGTGAAAAACTATTTGTCAGCACCCAAGGCAGATCAACAGTCCAAAGCTCAAAGATATTCGATTTCAATTTTGTTGTTAGCCGGCTGAGTTTGTAATAATGATAAAGGCCTAGTTTCAGGTTTCTTCTCCTCAGTATTTTCCTACATGAATAGTGCCCTCGCCCCACTAGAGTGGTGGGACGCTGAGGGAGAACACAGGAAAGATTAGAGCGAAAGAAACAGAACGACAGACAAGGAAAGGTAGATGGAGAAAAAAGTTGAGAGGGAACTCAACTGTGGGGTTTGTGGTGGGAGGGGATACGTTGTTTGATGGGCAGATGGGGGGCGGGGGTAGAAAAGCCCTTGATGGTGATAGTGGGCAGCGGTTTAAACCCCCGGAGTGATTGACACTTCTGCCACTCCGCTGTGGGCCAAGTGAAGGGGGGGGGGGTTGCACACAGAGAGGCCTGTTCCTGGCTTTACATTTGCATCCTCTGCCCATGGGTGGTTGTGTTAATAATATGGCAACTGGGAAGATTAATTGTGGACAAGCAGCAGGATTACGAGGGTCTTTGTGGGAGCAAAGGGAGCACTGGGTGGGAAAGGCCTGTGATCTGTGAGGCTGAGAGGAAATTAGTCAGGGCAGGCTGGAGCTGCCTTTTAACAGCGTACCTAAGGAAATGAAATCCTTGTGCAAAGAGGATATTGAAATAAGTAGGCAGAAAATTGTTGACATTCTTGAGAGGCTAATATTGTTAATATTCATTCTGCTAATGTGAATGAACAAAGAAGACGAAAACATTGTGAAGGGGCATAAATATATATTTTAATTAACATACTTTCTGAAGAAGACACTACACTGAGTCAAATATGTTACATTTATTTTCTTAGATTTGAAAATACAATGTGGCATCTCTTACATTATCAACACCAAAATGCGGAAATTAGGCTCAGTTGCTGTCTAGAAGCCAATGATGAAAAATAACAACACTACAAAGTCTCCTGCAGCTGTTTCTCCTTTTCTATTGAAGAAAGAAATGAAGGAGCAGGGCAGGAGTCTCATGCCACCTGTTGGATTGTCCTCACATAGCAGCACGAACGAAGACAGGTGCACATCTGCTTCCTGACCCTCATCTGACCCTGTCCTTGCCACATTTGGTTCAAAACACATGATTTACTTTATGCTAATCTAGTGCTATGCATGCACAACTTTCCCATAATAGACAGTCTAAAGAGAGCATCCTTTTAATAGGTTTAAAGGAACTCAAGTATTTTAGCAGTATCAAGATAACTGTGTGCTGTTAAAGAAGCACGGAGCCTGTAATGGAACCAGCAGTGCTGTCACCGGTTCAAACAGACTAAAAACGTCAATTTTCACCACACACAAGATAATTCTCACTTTGCAACCTTTTTGCCTTCATCGATGTTTGGCTGCTTTGCTCATGACTTTCCCATCAGTAATCATTTGACAAAAAATAGGTAAGCATCTGGACATTCAGGCCTCTTAATTAAAATTCTGGTGTTTTTCCAATGTAAGAGAAATCATGAAAAATGGCCTGTCATGGCGAGTTTCTGAAACCAGATGACAAAGTTGGACGGCTGGCGGGGGAGTTTCCAAACAGAAACACCAGGCTTAATAGTTGTTAATTAAATGTAATTGTTCAAAGCAAAATCGTGACGCTCAAATTGCACAGCTGAAATGTTTAGTAATTTAAAAGCAGATTGCTATACCTACTTATGCTTGATTAATTTCAGACATATTGAGCAATCTCCAGTCAGGAAAATGATCTATAGCTTAATTTGCTTTCACTCCAAGTGCACTCAATGAGGGGGGAAAACAACTTGCACAGAAACAAATGTGCCATTTGATAACAATATACTGGGCACAGGAGCATGCAAATTCAAGATTTGATGTTGCAGTGTACTCTAGTCCACCTATGAGCATTACCAGACGTCCAGCATCACTCGCCAGTATCTAGAAAGACATACACTTGCAAATGTGTGTGGGACATTATGTGCTTTGAAATAAATTCCTAATGCACTGAGCCTTTGTGATTTGTGGTCTCCCAGCTCAGCATCTGAGATGTAGTCTTGTATTTCAAGTATGTTTTTAGTTGTGCCAAGTTGTTGCACTACTCATTATTTTCCTCGGATTTCTGAAGCACCATCGTTTATCAGGGAGATTTATTGGCAGATGGACTTCCAGATGTTTTGAGTATCTTTTGCAGCAAGAGAGAGAGAGAATGTTTTAAAAATTAGTCCACAACAGTGCTGTAGATTTGTTTTATTTTTTAAGAAGAAACATATGCACTGGATTAGATTTGAATGCACTCAGTGTTATAGATATTTTGTCCTATTTAAGCTAAATCCAAAAACGTCAGCTGATATTTCACAGCATCTTCATCAGCACTCTGCGTAAGAGTTTACAGTCCCCTTGCTTTCCGTCAAGATAATAGAGCTGCTATATTTACCTTTACAATGAAAAGGGTTCTTTGTTACTTTAAAGGTTCAGTTCACCCAAATAACAAGCAAACACATTTTTAATGGTTATTGCTAGTGGTATTTAGCCATGCTGAGAGCTTTGGTTCCCTTTCAAGGGAACTTCAACGCTGCGTCAGCTGACGCTATGGGGAACGCCTCCAGCGTGACAGCCTCTGAATCTCTTGTAACAACTTAGACCACTCTTGATTGGGTCCGACGTCAAC